>JBBGZY010000992.1:5925000-6202500 GCA_037952925.1 Lithobates clamitans
GCCAGACCCCCCCCAGGGAGCAGCTGTAAAGCTTTCCGGGGTGTATGAGGCCGAAAAGTCTAAGCACAGCTGATTGCAGCCTTTGCAAAAAAAAAAAAAAAAAAAGCAAAAGTAACCTCCTTCCACCAATGGTGGGGATCAGCAATTACGGTGCCACAGTTTTTACTTCCTATATAGTGGGTTACATTTACAATGCGTTACACTAGCAACCCAGTACTAGGAGAGAAACATGATAGAAATTCAGCAATTCAGAAAATAAATGGAAATGAGGTTTCTTGTAGTGATTTAAAAACAGCTGAAACTGCACACTTACTTATAATTGTCATCCTCCACAAACTTTTGAAGCTCCTCAATGTATCGCACTGAGTTCAGGTATTTCTGTACATGAGGCAATATGGGAATATCTGCAAAACAAAAAGAAAAAAAAAACTAATGAACAACTGCAGTGTTTGAAGAGATCTACCAAAGTAAACCTGTGCTGGAAGCAGTATGAAAGTTGGCACTGCTTACATTTCCTTCTTAAAGTGCCTCCTACCCATCATGCAGATCTTGTGGCTTGACAATTTTCTGAACCACAAACCCAAGACAAGTATGCAGATCAAGTGTGCTGAGTCCACACTAACTTCACTTTCTGTATATTTACTCTGGGTCAGTGATGCAGCAAGCTGGAGACAGGGACAGCTAGACAAGGATTTTTTTTTTTTTATAAGGTAGTTGAATTAAATTTGACATATGTATCATGCATGAGGTGAAGACACAAAATCATCTTTTAGACCTTCTGAATAGTGGTGGCATACTCATGAAGACTACAATCTCATGCACTCCGATACAGCCCTTGATTAATTTTTTTAAATAGGCTAAAGCTCAGTATACAGGTACTGAAACTAAATTTTGGTACATGTTTGCCACATGCCTCTGTGTTTGAACAGACAGCAATACAAATACAAAAAGTCGGCTGATTCTGTCTGAAACAGCCAACATTCAATACGTGTTTACTGGGCTTAACTGGTCCTTCCCCATTTTTGTTTTACAGAAAAGGGTACCTTTTGCCACCACTTGTCCTACATTACTTAATTTAAAGATGTCAGGGATAACAATCCTGCCAATTGATTAATAAAAAACAACCAGTATATACCTCAGCTAGGAAAACAGATTTATTGCATAAATATTAAAAATGTATAAGACATGATATGAAGACAAAACACAAGAAATTGATATGATCTACACACATCATAGAAATGTGCATCTTGTATGTAAATCACATACTGAACATCAGACTCATGTCATTGACAGCTGTTATCCAAGTAAAGGTAACCATATCTCGTTTTGACTAATGATGTGGTCAGTCTTCAAGGTTATGAGATAATAAAACATGTTCAACTGAATATATATCAAAATGAGGCTACTGTGTGAATGGGGGGTTCAAGATCAGATCAACCCTGGTGCTGCTAATCCAATGCTCTCCATTATTGCCTAAGACTGTAATGAGGACAGGTAAATGGTTGTTTCTGAATTATTACGTTTGGCTACATCTACCAATCTTTATACAAATCTACCAAAAGAATCCTTTTATAGGAAAATACTCACCACATTCACAGGACTGCTGCAGGTCAGAGATTATCCTCAGGATATTGTTCATTAGATTAGATCTCTGCTCATTTTCCAGAATGCTGCCAGTTGATGGGTATGCAGAATCTATATAAGTGAGGTCAGAGAGGTAAATACCTGAAAGGAAACATAGGATATAAAAAAAAAACATTAAAAAGACAGGCTCTTTTTGCAACATATGCAAGTCATACATTGTTATTGCAACACAGTTTAATCCCCATCCTATGGGGATTCATTTGAGCCATTTGATGTGCGTAACTGTACTCTGCACTGGCGTGGAAAGACTTTCACACATGCGGATAAGTTTATACAAAAACGTCATTCAGATAATGAAAACAGAATTGTGACTGTGATGCACACCGCACGAGCTGAAAGGAGACAGAATATGCTCAGGGGAGTAACCTGAGATAGGAACACAAGTCTTCATTCATGCATTAATATTTCCTGGACCAATTCTTAGTATGATACTGGGGTATATGTCATTATCTTGCAAATTAACATTCTCCAAACAAGAGAGACTCATTTATAAAGATGAGATTTGATTTCCATAGTAGTCAAAAAAAATGCCATATCGTGTTTTATCCAGTTTTACTACCAGTACCAACTGCAATAAAAGAAAATTCAAGAAGGTGCCTGCACAAAACTTCATTTTCTATATTAATGGCATGCAGACGTCTAAATAGTTTGGAAGAAAAGCAAAAGCTGGCTGCTATGGGCAACAAAGGAAAATAATTGGTTCAGACTTTTGAATTATGGGGAAATAGTAACTGCAGTTAACTGTTCTTTAAAGAACTAAGTATCCAAGAACCTGGTGCCCAAAATGTTGCCGCGGGTTCACTTGCAGAGCTGTAGCGCTTATGTGGCCTTTGGGGACCCTGCTGACATTAGTTAATGTTTTTTCTTACAGCCCCTTTCAAATGGGCAGATTCCATTTTGATCAGCTCACAGATGCCCTGCTGATCTGAGCAGAGCGGGAGGATGACATATCCGTGTCCACTCAGTTTCTGCAGAGCAGACATGGATAGAGCCCACTCTGCTCTATGAGCTGGCCAGGAGTATACTGACTCAGTTTACACCTGACTACCCTCCAATCTGATCTACCTAAATGGAATATGACAGATCACTTTCATTTATTTATTTTTTTAGGTGGTCTGGATCAGACCCGGAGGTAGGCGAGCGTAAACGGACACAAGTCTTTCACACCCACCTGTCCATAGGAATGCATGGACCTTCCGATCGAGTCTGCCTGAAAAACGGACAGGCAGATCTGATCAGATCAACCGTGTGAACGGGCACTAAGGTGCTTACCGAAGCCAGTAAAAGGAAAAAACATTCTTTACATTCTTTACTTTTCGGCTATTAGTAGTTAAAAGGGCTTGGTTTCTTTCACACTTCCTTACTTTTTCTGTGCTATAACTTTTCATGCATTTTTTCCTCTGATCTTTTAAAATGAATCTTGACAGAAATTTCAAATGCGACACACGTCATTTTCATGGGGGCTTCTTTGGTAAAAACTGGTAGCATTTATAAATGGGTTATAACAGATATCTTTAGAAGGCCCTAGTAAGGATCTTCTTAGAACTCAGTCAACCACTATGTGGCTGGTTTTTGAGTCAATCTGGAAATTATACAGGAGGCCTTGAATTTAAGTGCACCAATGTCTGTACTTCCAGAGGAAGGCTGCATGGAACTGTAGGACTATAGATTTTAGTCAAATTTATAGCCACTCCAAGAAGCTGCTGATAATGGGCACAGTGGAATTTTGTATACTTAAATTAGGAGAACTCTGCAACCAGCACATTTCTTACATCTTCAGTCTGATTTTATCTGTGGCCTTTAACTGCTCTTTAAGTAAAATTGTTTAGAGGAAACCTACTTAAATGCATGGATAAAATACATTCCAACATTGCAAAATACACTTCGAGTTAAAGTGGCTATAAAGACATGACCTTTTTTTTTTTTTACCTTAATTCCCTACATTAAGGTAAAAAAACATCCTAGCAGTTGTATCACGCCCTCACCCCCTTTATACTTACCCGCGTCCCATTTCAAACCAGTACTGTGCCCGTCAGCAGTGGCGCTCTCCTCTCTCTCTTCACAAGACAAGGAAGCAGCAGTGGAAGCGACTGGCTCTTGCTGCTGTCAAATTCTGTGAGGGAGGGAGAGGGAGGGAGAGGGTGGGCATGCGTCATGGAAGCCCATAGCCCAGTTAAGGAGTGAGCCTGCAGATGTGCCACTATAGGAAGCTGTTTTTTATGGGTGAGCACAAAAAAGGAGGAGCCAAAAGTGACAGTGGAGCACTCCAGAAGAGGAGGCTTGGGGCAAGCTCTGTGGTACTATTTGTATGAAGTGTATTGTTGATTATTTTTTATGAAGTAACTTAATTGTACTTGCTGTAATGACCATAAAGTATCTTCTCTCTATATAAAATCGCAACCAAAAATCAGTTAACGACTGACATACAGTATATATGTACAATTACATTTATAAATGCTTTCAATGTAATATGACAGATTTGACTTTAGAAGGCCTGTGGCTCTGTAAATTACTCCTTCTTCCTTGGAACTAAGTAAAATCTGTTTAAAGTGGTTGAAAACGTTTTTTTCTTTTTAAATAATGAACATGTTCACTTACACCCCCTTCCTGGCCAGGCCATTTTTCAGCTTTCAGTGCTGTCACACTTTGAATGGCAATTGCGCGGTCATGCTATGTGAATTTGAATTTGCTATGTGCCATGTGAATTTTTTTTATCATTTTCTACACACAAATAGAGCTTTCTAAAAATTTTGGGCACTAATGAGGCGGCACTTATGGGCACTAATGAGGCGGCACTGATAAAAGGAGGCACTAATATGCCGCACTAATTGGCACTGATGAGGGACAGATATGCGGCATTGATGGGCAGCACTGACTAGCATCACTAATGGCCACCGATTGCTGACACTCGTGGCACTTGTGAGCAAAGGTGGCCATACATTGTCAGCACTGGTGGGCACTTAATTGCAATCAGGGCACCGATGATCAATGCCCTGATTACATCCCTAGATGTCCTCTGTGAGGAGATGCCGCTGATCAGCTCTCCTCACACTGTCATTGTGAGGCGAGGAGCAGCGATTACTGGCATCTCCGCGTTTGTGATTGGACACAGCCGATCACATGGTTAAAGAGCTGCGACTCTTTACAGAGAAAGGGGTCACTGCACTACTCGTATGAGAGCAGTCGTTCTGGGAGGCCGTCATATGACATCCACCTAGAAAGAGAGCCGCACCACCCAGCATCATTTGACGGTGGGCGGCAAGTGGTTAAAGCATAACTAAAAGGCAAAACTTTTTTTTCAGTTTTGGATAGAGTGGAATGAGATTCAGAACACCAGTCAGGCTTTTTGTTGTCCTGTCTAATGTCATCACCGAGAGTGAAAGAAAATCCCACATTTTGGGTCGTCGCCAAAACAGGAATTGAGTAGAGATCTTCCTATGGGCCACTAGTTTTGGTAACCCTGGTAAAAACCAGGGATTTTCTCACCTTTCCTGTCTTGGCTGTAGGGCAAGAGGCAAAATCTCTCCAACTGGATACAGAAGGCACAAAAATGGACAAGTGTTATAACCCTCTATCAAAAATAGAAAAAAATGTTGCCTTTAGGTCAACTTAAAGTGTAAATAAACTCCCCTATCGTTTTCAGCCAAGGAAGCTGCCATCTTTGCCTCTTTTTAATCTACAACTGCCATGATGCTGCACATGTGATCAGTTTAGACACCAGCCATTGGATGGCTTGACAGTTTGGTTGAGAGCCCAACCAATGGGAGTGTTACATTTCCGGCATGTGCCGGAAATGAAACGGTTTTATGGATGGGTTTACTTCCGCTTTAAAGTTAAATGGTCAAGTCAACCTCTATTCTAACTGGTGGGTTCCCTATCCCACCAAAATCAAACCAAGGCTGAAAGGTTTGGATAGACATGGTCTTTACTAAGGACAGTGTGATACATTCTATGCTTGACAGTTATAGTCCATTTCAATTCCTTTTCTCTATTTAGCCATCTCACCAACAAGGACCTTAACCACTTCACATCCGGGCCATTTCTGACACTTCGCTCCTACATGTCAAAAATCATCATTTTTTTGCTATAAAATTACATAGAACCCCCAAACATTATATATGTTTTTTAGCAGAGACCCTACAGAATACAATGGCGGTCATTGCAACTTTTTATCTTGCACGGTATTTGCGCAGCAATTTTTCAAACGCGTTTTTTTTGGAAAAAAAACAACAGT
Organism: Lithobates clamitans; assembly: GCA_037952925.1. Classification (NCBI taxonomy): domain Eukaryota; kingdom Metazoa; phylum Chordata; class Amphibia; order Anura; family Ranidae; genus Lithobates; species Lithobates clamitans. The sequence continues at coordinate 5,930,879 of JBBGZY010000992.1, forward strand.
TTCATGCTTAAAAAAAAAACAAAACAGCAAAGTTAGCCAAATTTTTTTGCATTGTGTGAAAGATGAAGTTATGCCGAGTAAATAGATACCTAACATGTCGCGCTTCAAAATTGCACACGCTCGTGGAATGGCGTCAAACTTTGGTACTTAAAAATGCCCATAGGCGACGCTTTAAAATTTTTTACTGGTTACATGTTTGAGTTACAGAGGAGGTCTAGGGCCAAAATTATTGCTCTCGCTCTAACGTTCGCGGCGATACCTCACATGTGCGGTTTGAACACAGTTTTCATATGTGGGCGGGACTTACGTATGCGTTCGCTTCTGCGTGCGAGCTCACGGGGACAGGGGCGCTTTAAAAAAATTTTTTTTTTTTTTTTATTGTTAATTTTACTTAAAATTTTTTATTTTGACACTTTAAAAAAATATTTTTTTTTTTTGATCACTTTTATTCCTATTACAAGGAATGTAAACATCCCTTGTAATAGGAATATGACACGATCAGTCCTCTTTACAGTGAGATATGGGGTCAATAAGACCCCACATCTCACCTCTAGGCTGGGAAGCCTAAAATAAAAAAAAAAAAACGATCGCCGCTTCACAGCCGAAGCGGCGCCGTTTTTTTGAATGCAGAGGCCGGGCGTGACGTCATAACATCGCGCCCGACCTCCGAACGATCATAGAGACTCCGGCGACCATCTGGTCCGCCGGAAATCTCTATGGTGAACATCCGGCGCCGGCGGATCCGCTATCCGACTCACCGATCGCTGAGGTGAGTCGGTAGTAGCACCGGAGGGCGGCGGGAGGGGGGGGATGTCCCCTCCCGCCGCCCGTAAGAACGATCAAGCGGCGGAACAGCCGCTATGATCGTTCTTATGGTGTACGGAATCGCCGGCTGAAAATGCCGGTATCTGAATGATGTCTGTAGCCTCAGACATCATTCAGATATAAGCCCTGAAAGTGGAGGCCGTCATATGACGGCCTCCGGATGTCAAGTGGTTAAGCAAGCAGCTTTGCAGTCAAGTCTGATGGTTGTATACACTAACCTTTGTCCATAAACTAATGCAAACTAATAGAAAGACAAAACTGTTCTAATAAAAGAATAGCCAGCGACGTGGGAGCCAACAAATTAAAACACATTTTTTAATATGCATTTCTAACCAGTTACTAAAAATGTGATTTTAGGAGGTACCACACTACAATCCAGATGTTATAGCTTACAGTTATGGCAAATACCAGTATTGCATGGCTTATATTTAATGGTCTAGATAAAACTGCTACACGTCCTCGCGGTTTCTTTTTAACAGGCTCTCTGCTTGTAGTATTCAGCTGCATAAACATTTTGGTAAAGACTTTAGTATAATAAAGTATAAAAGAGCTACAGTAACTATAAAAAGGTAAAAATTATTATTCTGCAGGTAAAGTTGTCAAAACGTTATACTGCAGCTAGTACAGATCTGGGCATTTATGAGAAACTTCTCAACTGAGGTACATGTTCTATTGATGGCAGCAACGAGTCACAAGATTTACAAGCAGCTGGTTGGAGAACAAGTAGCTATAACTACTCTAACACTAATCCAAATGCAACTTCACAATGTTGTAATGACAGCCAGCCAGTGTATAAAAGCTGGAGATAGACACTTGAGGGCAATCCGATATCTGGGAACGTTGCAAAAGTCCTCCTGAATCTGAATTAACCTTATCGTACAACTGGTAATGTTTAACCTAAGGGGCAGGTAATGGAAGAGGTGTTGTGTAGACATCTCAAGTGCCCACTTACCTAAGGGAAAAACAGACAGGGTTTTCTAACCTGTCCAATCGCTATTGACTATTTTTTTTTACCTTATACTGCTAGTACTATTAAATAGATAGGAAAGTGTATTGCATTTACTGGTTTTAAACTGCTTTTTACATTTCTTCTTTCTAAGGTCATACATCCCAGGAGTCTTTGGGAGGTGAGGGGGCTTTCTTAGCGAAGTAAACCCTCCTGCAAGTATGCCTGAGCTAAGGGCGGATGATTCCAGGAAGTAAACGCTACATGAATCATCTGCCTTTAAGATTGCCATGGCCAGAAATGCTAGGGGTGTTTTTCAAAGTGATCTCTCAGCAAAATAAAGCATGGAGACATGGATGGATGGGGGAGTTTGAATTAAATAGTGCTTTTAGTTTGTAGTGTCAGACACTGTGTAGTGTACTTTAAAGAGGTTGCAAACCCCAGACATGAAATATGAAGTATATCCCTGTATAGCAGGGATAAGCAATTAGCCGACCTCCAGCTGTTGCAAAACTACAAGTCCCATCATGCTTTTGCCTCTGGGTGTCATGCTTGTGGCTGTCAGTCTCTCTATGCCTCATGGGACTTTTAGTTCTGCAATAGCTGGAGGTCCGCTAATTCCATATCCCTGCTCTATAGGGTGTACTTGTTCTTAATAGAGACAAGTGCAATTTACGTCTGCTGCTTCAATCAGCTGTCAGAGCTCTCCTCAATGAGCTATGTAGTGTGCAATTTCAGTTCTCCAGCCCCCTTTTTTTTCCCCGACGGCTCCGACAAGCTGTATAAATTCTGCCTTTTGAGTGCATGTCTGCAGAGAAGCGAAGACCGCAGATAAGCAGGTACAACTTATGTAGGAGGATTTGTTTAATCTGTGTCTCACATGAGGCTAGTCACTTCACTGGGTATATGTAAGGGTTAAAAAAACATTTTCAAGGTATTACCATTGCCTGATAATGAAAATTCTTATACGTATTAATACATACCAAATTCCAACAACATTCAAAATAAGTCATAGTATTGCTGTGTTGGGAGCAAACACATATTGGATAGGACTAGGGGGGGGGGGGGGTGTTCCATTACCCCACAGAACCCTTAGGTACTGTGTCTAGCAACAGTTTAGCTGCAATCAATATGGCAAAAGATGCTGTTCAAACCAGCCTGATGCCAACAGATATATAGCCTCAGCCAGCGCCGCTCCAGCTGCAATTGCACAGATGCTTCTGCTTGGCAGGTGTAACAAGGAAAAGTGGCTTCACTGCCTTGGTGCAAATACAGTCCATCAAGGCAGTAACTAGCTTAGGAGGAAGTCTTCATCTGCAAAATATCTGGATGTATTTTTTAACATGGTGATTCACAATTTTAGTCATCAATACTACAACATTTTCTAAGTTTGAAGATGCATGCAGGTTAAGAGCACAAAGTTTTTTTTACCATAGATTAAGGTCACAAAGAACACTTTAAAATTAAAAGGTATGATGAACAAAGCGTTAAAGTGCTCTATATTTTCACAGTAACCCCAGCAGCCACAAGATGTTATGTTTGCATGGCAGGGGCCCAGCAAAAGCTGACAAGTCACTCTGTCCATTAAAATGTGGTTAAACAACAATGGAACTATACACCGAGCCTAGTTTCCTCTGAGCAATTTTCTGGCTAGCTCCTCAATCAATACATCCTTTTCTGTTGATATAAGATGAATTAAACAAATGACGAGAGATCCCAAATCACTGCAGAGAAATATATTGTATACAGTTAGTCCATATATATTTGGACACTGGCAAAATTTTCACACTTTTTGGCTCTGTATGCCACCAGAATAAAATTAAAATAAAACAATCCAAATGAATTTGAAGTGCAGACGTTCATCTTTAATTCAAGGGGTTGAACATAATTATTAAGTACAAATTTTAGGAACTGCGACCATTTTTATACACAGTCCCCTCCTATTCAGGGGCTTAAAGGTAAATGGACAAATATATATACAATCATAAATAAAATGTTCATTTTTAATATTTTGTTGAGAATCCTTTAATGGCAATGACTGCCTGAAGTCTGGAACCCATGGACATTACCAAAGACTGTTTCCTCCTTTCTGATGCTTTGCCAGCTCACTGCAGCAGTCTTCAGTTATTCTTAGTTTGTGGGTCTTTCTGCCTTTAATTTTGCATTCGGCATGTGAAATTCATGCTCAATTGGGTTGAAATCAGGTGATTGACTCACCTGATCACCTCTTATGATGTTGTGAATGGGCTTTTCTTTACCATAGAGAGGATCCTGCGTTCATCCACCACTGTTGTCTTCTGTGGATGTCCAGGCCTTTTTATTTTGCTGAGCTCACCAGTGCATTGTTATTTCCTCAGAATGTACCAAACTGTTGATTTGGCCAATCTTAATGTTGTTGCTATCTCTCTGATGGATTTGTTTTGTTTTTGAAGCCCTACTATGATGGCCTTTTTCACTTGCATGGGCAGCTTCTTTGAACGCATGATGTAGGTTCACAGCAATAGATTCCAAATGCAAATACCAAACTAATCAACTCCAGACCTTTTACCTGCTTAATTGACGAAGAAATAACGAAGGAGTGGCCCACACCTGGCCATGAAACAGCTTTTGATTCAATTGTCCAATTACTTTTGGTCCCTTGAAAAAAGGGGATGGCTATTAAGAGCTGTAATTCCTAAACTCTTCTTCTGATTTGGATGTTCATACCCTCAAATTAAACCTGAGTATGTGCACTTTCAGCCCATATCCATTATATAACTATAGCTTGAATATATTTTGGTAGATACCTAAAAAAAAAATAAAACACTAAAATTGTGCCTGTGTTCAAATATCTATGGACCCAACTGTATGTCTACATAGTGGAAATTTATTATGAAATTAATTGAAGATGAAATTTAATGTATACTTAAAACTGAGTTCCACACACTTTTTAACCACTTCAATACCAGGCACTTAGACAACCTCCTGCCTAGGCCAATTTTCAGCTTTCAGCGCTGTCGCAATTTGAATGACAATTGCGCGGTCATGCTACACTGTACCCAAACAAATTTTTTATCATTTTGTTCTCACAAATAGAGCTTTCTTTTGCTGGTATTTGATCACCTCTGCAATTTTTATTTTTTGCGCAACAAATAAAAAAAAAGACCGAAAAAAAAAAGTTTGTTCGTTACTTTCTTTTTGTAAATAAGTAGGTTTTCTTCAATGACGGGCACTGATATGGCTGCACTGACAGTCACTGATAAGGCGGCACTGATGGGCACCGATGAGCTAGAACCAATGAGCTAGAACCAATGAGGTGGCACTGATGCGGTGGCACTGATAATGGGTACTTATGGGTGGTACTGATGGATGGCACGGATGGGTGGCACTGATGACACTGATGGGTGGCATCGCTGGGCATCCCTGTTTTGTAATGTGCCACAAAGGTGCCAGTCAGATTGGCATATTTTTTCACATGTGGATGGCCATGGGGGATGTTCCTGGCCATCCCAGGTGGTCTAGTGTGGGCATCTGGGGGGGGGGGGCTGCGCCGATAAACAATCAGCGCAGACCCCCCCTGTCAGGAGAGCCACCGGTCGGCTCTCCTCTACTCGCGTTTGTCAGACGCGAGTGAGAAAAAGCTGATCAACGGCTCTTCCTGTTTACATCGTGATCAGCCGGAGGCTCTTTACCGAGATCGGTGTGTCAGACTGACACACCGCACCACTGATCTCAGCGATGCGCACCCCCACGGGCACGCGGCAGCTGTAATCCTGCAGGGCATCATATGACGCCCAGTCAGGAAAACTGAACCACCGCCCAGCCGTCATTCTGCTATAGGCTGGGCGGAAGGTGGTTAATCTTAACACAATCAGCTTCAGAAATGCCAAAAAAAAAAACAGCATTTGGCGTTTCTTTTTCTTTTCTTCCTTTACTTTCAACATTCCAATTTGACAGAAGTCAATCATTAGATTGACTTCTGTCGAAAGGTAACAGACATGGATGAATTGAAATTCAGTCAGTCCCTGCTGAACCCAGTTGAATTTCGAGAGATCAAGCATAGGCTATGCAAACTATGAATTTTTTGCTGTAGGAAGGCGGCAGAGGCTTGCTGAGGGAAAACCTGGGGATGCAATTTAAAATGTAATTGGGATTTTAGTAATGGAGTCCCAAACTCAAGTATGCAAATATGTAGTTCAAGACTGATCTATTTTGTAGTTACTGGAAAGAGGTCTTGCAGTAAGCATCCTGTAGCAGTAAAAATTTGTGGGTATCAGAGATGACCTAAAAGGGGATGGAAAAATATAACATAAAAAGGCAACAAAGAAACACTAACCATGGAACCCAGGGGCAAGCAAGTACCAATTATAAAGTCTAGCTATCACAATATCAGCAGGTGGGTGCAAGCAAACTACAAATACTGCACTCAGAAACGTAAAGGGCAGATTAAACAAGGTACTATGAAAAAGTTCTGGAAATGCTGCAACCAAATTATTCTATTACTGCAATGCTTTGTGGGACAGATGTGTACGGTATTATGGTCACAGTGGGTCGGTACGAGGTTTGATGTGGTTTTTGGCAGCTCTGTCATTCAGCATGTAAAATTACGCTTATGAAAATATATTTAGCCACAACCCTATTGTTCCTAACCCAAGGAATGTCAGCAGACCCACAAACAGTTGTGTATATACCCTTCACAGTCAGAAGAGTCTGGCAGTGACCTCACATTTAACTGAAAATCACTCAAAAACAATCAGCTTCATAATAAATAATGGGAAAGTAATTGTGCGCCCCTTTCCAACAAACCATTACAATAGTGGCACTGATATGCAACATTAGCCTTGGATTAAATGAATGAATTCCTGGAATTTGAATAGTACATTGTTTTATTTACGTAGATGAAGCACAAATTACAAAAAAAATATATAACTTTCTCAACATGTTAATGCAATTTTAAATGTAAATTTTAATCTTTAAATCTACAGCTTTCTTTAAAAGAAGACCTGCTGATGCTGCCAAGAAGATCCCCGTGTTCCAACTGCTATCTTGGGTTGTCACCTTGTCGCATGCGATGATGGAGACTGTGAGCATGTGGAGTGCTCAACGCACAGACATGTTTCAGTCTTGTCACAACCAGGAAACCCATCCTGAGAGTGCCACTGGAGTGAGTGCATAAAGACAGGAAGAAAAGTTTAGACTTGCATACATTTGGTTGGGTAGTGAGCAAGAAATTAGATAATCTAGCAGATCAATAGTAGGCGTATGCCAGTTCTCCAAGGACTATCTTGAGGCCATTTCAAGCACTCTAAACAAACAAAGCATACTAAAGACAATGACGCCCTGCAAAATGCACCTGTTCTCATAATAATCTTTACATGTAAATGTATAAAGTTATAACATAAAACAGAAAAAACCTATCACAGTAGAAAGGTATCATTCATGTGTTTAAAAGCAGTTTACAGCACAAACCAATCATATCCTAGACCAGCTTAGGGCTAGGATAGGAACACAAGCATTCCAGCTTCTACTATCAAGAAGAAGGTGCGGCTTACAAACGGCAGATCACCTGTTCTTTGCTGGGTTAATAGCAGTAATCTGACAAGCTTCTCTCACCTGATCATTTTCTAAATCTGTTGGCCAGGACTGACTGCTGACTTACAAAGGCACCCTGATTTAAATAAGATACTGCCTGACCTATTGACGAGTACATTTAAAATAGAAGTTTAGGGGGGAAAAAGGCAAGAAAGCATTTATTTTAATGCAGAAGAGACATTCTATGTATGTCCAGCAAAGTCGAGATAAATTACCTCCAGGGCATGCATGGGAGTCATGTCATCTTGGCTCAGCCAATGAAAACAGTCGAAGACCAGTACCTGGGAGCATACCAGCCATAGAGGTCAGCAGGACACCGCCATGCTGGCATGAAGAGTATAGCCTCGCTAGTAAGCATCGATATGGAAAACAATTTAAGAATTAAATGGTGTGTGTGTGATATATATTATATATATATATATATATATATATATACACATATACACACACACACACACAGTGTATCTCACAAAAGTGAGTACACCCCTCACATTCTTGTAAATCTTTTATTATACCTTTTCTTGTGACAACACTGAAGAAATTACACTTTGCTACAATGTAAAGTAGTGAGTGCTTGTGTAACAGTGTAAATTTGCTGTCCCCTCAAAATAACGCAACACAGACATTAATATCAAGTGCTTGCAATAAAAGTGAGTATACCCCCAAGGTCTCAGGTGTGAATGGAGAGCAGGTGTGTTAAATTTGGTGTCATCGCTCTCATACTGGTCACTGGAAGTTCAGCATGGCACCTCATAGCAAAGAACTCTGAGGATCTGAAAAAAAGAATGGTTGCTCTACATAAGGATGGCCTAGGCTATAAAGATGATTGCAAAGACACTGAAACTGAGCTCCAGCACGGTGACCAGTTCCACTCAGAACAGGCCTCGCCATGGTCGACCAAAAGAGTTGAGCACACGTGCTCAGCGTCATATTTAGAGGTTGTCTTTGGGAAATAGATGTACGAGTGCTGCCAGCATTGCTGCAGAGGTTGAAGGGGTGGGGGGGGTCAGCCTGTCAGTGCTCAGACCATACACTGCATCAAATTTGTCTGCATGGCTGTTGACCCAGAAGGAAGCCTCTTCTAAAGATGGTGCACAAGAAAGCCTGCAAACAGTTTGCTGAAGACAAGCAGACCAAGGACATGGATTACTGGAACCATGCCCCGTGGTCTGATGAGATAAACTTCTCACTGCCTGTGATTAGCGCAGCGCCGTGCCAACTTCCTGGCGTGCCCGGCAAGCGGAGTGTGTGAACACGTCGGAGCTCATCCTTAGTGAGGAGTACAAAGACAAGTGTGTCTTGCCTACAGTCAAGCATGGTGATGGGAGTGTCATGGTCTGGGGCTGCATGAATGATGCCGGCACTGGGGAGCTACAGTTCACTGAGAGAACCATGAATGCCAACATGTACTTTGTCATACTGAAGCAGAGCATGATCCCCTCCCGTTCGGAGACTGGGCTGCAGGGCAGTATTGCAATATGACAACGACCCCAAGCACACCTCCAAGATGATCACTGCCTTGCTAAAGAAGCCGAGGGTAAAGGCGATGGAATGGCCAAGCATGTCTCCAGATCTGAACCCTATTGAGCATCTGTGGGGCATCCGCAAACAGGAGGAGCGCAAGGTCTCCAACATCCTCCAGCTCCTTGATGTTGTCACGGAGAAGTGGAAGAGGACTCCAGTGGCAACCTGTGAATCTCTGGTGAACGCCATCCCCAAGAGGCTTAAGGCAGAGCTGGTAAATAAAGGTAGCCACACAAAATATTGAAACTTTGGGCCCAATTTGGACATTTTCACTTAGTGATGTACTTACTTTTGTTGCCAGCGGTTTAGACATTAATGGCTGTGTGTTGAGTTATTTTGTGGGTTAACAGCAAATGTGCACTGTTATACAAGCTGTACACTCACTACTTTACTACTACATTATAGCAAAGTGTAATTTCTTTAGTGTTGTCACAAGAAAAGATATAATAAAATATTTAAAAGAATGTGAGGGGTGTACTCACTTTTGTGAGATACTGGACATACACACACATATTGGTATCGAGGACCTGGCAGAGACCTTCAGAACATCTGCGTCCACACGGGATATTCAAGGATGGTGGTAAGGGATGAAAATATCAAGGGACTGAAGTTCCTCTTTACCATTCTCTTGGCACAGGTAATCATGCAGGTGAACATTAAGCTATAGATTGTGGACTGGAAGTGGCTAAATAACATATCAACAATGAGCTGCATGCTGAAATGTTTCAGAGCATGCCAAGAAAATAACAAAAATTTATAGTTCATCAAATGGTAAAAAAACCAAACACAAAAAAAAACAAACAGATTTTGCTGCAATATTCAACTTGCCTCCAGAGATTTCCCCCGCAGTATTTTTTGTGTTTTGCTAAATGTCTGATGGCCAGCATTATTCAACGCACTTCATATGAACCCAGTTCCACCTGGACCCATCCCAGTCTGATTGGACAATGAACGAAAGAGAATGAGCACAGCTCATCTTTCTGCTACTCTGCTTCTCTTCCTTTCAGCATATGTCTTGTTGCACATAAACTGACTAGCTTTACTGCTTCCTTCTCTTACACACCAGCCCTGCTGTAATGGGACTGCAAGAGGTGGATACTAGGTCAAATTCAGTTACTTACCCTGCTTGTATATAATAATATAAAAAAGGATATTTAAAAGCCAGACATGCTTCCACCTTTTGCACTCAGGATAAAAAAAAAAAAAAAAAAAAAAAAGCATTAGTGTTTGCAATGGAGCCTGCAAGGCATTGAAATAGCACTGGACCTTCAGTAATGAGGCTGAAGGAAGTATCAATGGACTACAAGTGCAGTGACTTTACAAGATCACTGTGAATGGATCATGCAGCTGAATAAGCAGAGCCAATGACAGGAGCCTGCAAATAACCCCACGATTCAGTAAGGTGGAGGATGATTTGGAAGTAGGGTCCTGTGGTGTGTACCATGGTAGATAGGTGGACTTCGCTTTTAATGCTGTATCAATGATTGCAGAGCTGCATTAATAAGATATCTTTTATATCCGATTAGAGTTCATCTTTAACTCTCTGGGAACCAATGTCTCACCCTGTAGCACAGTATACACTTGAAAAAGACAGAAGCTTAGCATCCATGAACTGCTCAGGTCCTGGGTTATTTTCCCATTAGGGAACCCATCTGTATGAAATTCATGACTTCTAACTGTGTGTGCTATGTTTTCTCCCACAATCCAAAAACTTACTGGTAGGTTTAATTACTTTACGACTAATATGACCATAGCATGTGCATGACTGTAGGTGTATTAAACTAGGTTCCTTTGGCAGCAGAGCATGATGCAGGGGGTTCACTGTATTCTATAAAGTGTTGTGCAATATAAAGTATGCTACAGGGCAACAAACATGGATGATAAATATAAATATATATGTAATACTCTAGATCAGGGGTCTCCAAACTACGGCCCTCCAGTTGTTCAGAAACCACAATTTCCATGTCTGAATGTCAGAGTTTTACAATGTCTTATGGGACTTGTAGTTCCACAACAGCTGGAGGGCCGTAGTTTGGAGATCCTTGCTCTAGATCATAGGTGGCAAACATAAGGCCCGCAGGCCGAATCCGGCCCACCAGGGCTTGTCATGTACAGTTTCCGCCAGCCATCACCTCCTGTTCATACCATTTGCTTTATGCTGTCACAGTCTCCTGGACAGCAGGTGTAAACACTTCCCGCTCTTTCCTTGGTCTTCCCAGCAGCTCCAGCTCTGTGTGTAGCTGTGTGCATGCGCAGTCGGTCCAGGATAGCCTATCAGCGGCCGAGGTACCTGACAGCTCTGGCAGCTGCATTCTTCTCCATCCAGCGGGCTGGATCCTGACTGAAGGCAGGCTTTTGAGAGCTTGCTGCACCCAATAGTGGCCATGAAGAGAGGCAGCATTTTAAAGGACATCTTACAGCATACATCTTACATGTGAGTGCAATTGCTCATATGGTGAAATAAAACATTACACTAGGGCAGAATTAAATTCACGCCACCTATACCGGAGGGGTACTAGAGCTTGGCCAGGTAGGAGAGAGTACAGATGTGAGGTTTACTTTGGAGAGGGTGTTGAGGGCTGTCCAGGCAGATGCAAAGGTGGGGGGATGGGTTCAAAGTGCTGGGTGCAGAGGCCGTGCACTCGGTGTGCAGCACACTCCAAAACCCTGCACTTCTGAACGTAGTGCACTCCAGATACAAGAAGCCCTTTCAGGGCAACCATACTGCTGATGTGGCCCGCGATAAAGATGAGTTTGGCACCCCTGCTCTACATTATTTAAAATGGTTATTTTGCTAGTTATTTATGTACTTCAGTGGACATATATATATATTTTTTTTTTACCACACAGCAATAGACAGTGCTTCATGGTCATCTGACAAACCTGTCATTCATAATAGAAATACAAATGGCAACATTAGCTCCATGAATACCAAGAATAGAAGACAACTCACAAATAGCTCTGCTGGAAACTTTTACAGCCAACATACTAAAGCATCAACTACTAATGTTATAATTAGGGCCGCACACAGCAGACAGTAGTTAACAAGGGCATGCAATGAAGAAGCAGGTACAGCCCATAGCAAAAAGATTCCAGATTTTGTTTTCATTAGAGTGGGCTACCAAATTAAAGCAAGAAGTTGACTGGATGGTTTGAGCAAGTACTCAGACTTTCCCTGATCTCTACCTTTAATTTAACACCTAACTAAAATTTAATATATCCAGTATATAAATACAATTTAAGTAATTTAAATAAAAAAGGGTTTATGCATTTGTTAACTTTTTCTTTCAACCTCCATAAAGAAGTGTAAGAAAAAAGACCAGAGAGATCCCAGCATGGTCCGAATCTCAGATTACATAGACTTCAATGAGGAGGCACATTACATAAGACTTGTATCCCTCCCTGTCTAAACAAGGATATAACACAGAGCATACTCGGCTAAAAACAGTCCCGGGAAAAGAGAAAGCGGCACTGAGGTAAGTCAATTGTTCCTTATTAAATGGGCACATTTTATCTCGCCCACAGGAAATCTGCGGGTGTACACGAAGGAGCTTAATAAACACTGGTAGGTTTAAGTTCAGACACCACAGACCTAACTACAGCCACATGTGCTGAGCAGCACTCCTGATACTGAGAGCCAGCAGGACCATGCGACACACTGGGAGCTTTCAGGAGAAGGATTACCTATCACTCAATCGAATGAAAGTGCCAACAAATATCAGCTACAAGACTACACACAAATACTTGGATTTTGATTTGGGAGATTTGCCAGATGTACAATAATATCCAAGATACATGGATGTGTGCTCAGGAATGAAACCTTATATTTGTACTAATGCCTTCTAAGTGGCCCCAAAAGTCTAACAAAAAGTGCCAATCAAGGCAAGTTAGAGCCAATATATATCTCTCAAATACTGGAATTGAAAACACTGTAAATAAGGATGAAAGTCTGGTGCGTTTAGGAAAGGATTTTTGACTGTGGGGTATTAATAGTTAACAGACGATAAGCCCTCTTAACAAAATGCTGATGAGTGGCAACTCAACATCCCAGACACTCTCTTCCAAGGAACCAAAACTCCCTACCATGGAGGAGCTCAAAGGTCCCATGGTTCTCAATACTCCACTCAACCTGGAGTTCTAAGTTCACAATCCAGTGATGAACAAAAAAGGCTTAAAGTGAAATTAAATTTGTTTTTACTTGTTTGCATGTGCACTGGACTTGAAGAATGCCAGCTGGCTGAGTTACCAGAGCCTATGACAGCAAAGGCATTCCCTTCACTTCCAGCACCAGCACTCCAGCTGCAATGAACTGCTTTGCATTTTCTCCCAGGACTCTGCAGGGGAGTCATCATCGGAATACTCTGCATTCAAACTCAATCTCGTGCTTACAGAGGAAGCAAGATGCAGCCAAGAGCTGAAGAATTCTGATCTAAACCTGGCTCAAATCTTTCACCTCATTTCTACTACTACTCTACAGAACACGGAGGCAAAACAGACTTAGGCTGTCTTGAAAAAGGTTTGTTGCATGCAATTGTTCTATGTCTTTCTAACACTAAATGTTTAGAAAAGGAAAAGAAAATCCGTTGAAAAAAGCTTTGGATATTTAGCGCACAAGCACATCTGGAATCTGTTAACCCGTTCTATGACAGCAAGAACCTGGGTCTGCCAGAGCGCAGCTTAGCAATAGAAGAACTGGGAAGGAAAATTAAATAGGAATCACACATACAGTAAGCTGTACAAAAATCATGTGAACTTGGATACTACCAAATAGAAGTAAGGTTATTAGCATTTAGGGGTGGGTATATGCTTAATGAGCCTTTATGCACATCTAGTAATGGTCATTAAAATCTGCCTGATAAATTAGACTTTTCTATTTTATATATCTACCGTGGTCCAAATGTCTCTTATATTTAGGTTTAAGGCTGCTTTCACACTGATCCACGGCAAAAAGGCACATTGCTTTCAATTGGAAGGTGCTTTTTCTTTTTTTTTCTTTTTTTTTTTTTTAACTCCCCAAACATACTCCAAAAATGCTGCAAGCAGGATTTTTTTCACTGCAACAGATGCGCACCACCCCAGTGTGAACACATTTATTGAAGAAAAGCATTTTTCTTTTCAGGCGATTTTTTTTTTTTTTTTACGCAAAAGCACTGGAAAAACTTTGTGAAAGCAGTAGATCATGACAGCCTGCATAAACTGAGCTACTTCAAAGGCCTTGCTCTTATGGTTTGTATGGCTAAAAAGTCTGTATTGTAATACATTACCTGTGTGTGTTGAGTAAAAGATATGGTAAAGGATTGCAGTTTTGCTGATGCAGAAATAGAAGAGCTAGGCAGCAGGCAGCGCTGCTTGAATACAGGGACTTTGTAGTTGTATAACAGCTTGATAATCAACAGCTACCTACTTCTAATCCATATTAATCCATACTATGTTCCCCTTCTGCACTACCAGTATATTGGGCTATTTAGAACTCTACAAGTTACAGTCCAGCACTATTCATAAACCTCCTAAGTATCTTCTTGGCTTGCACAGTTACCAGCAGTAAAGGTAACCTATATACTACGGCACAGACTTTACAGAGGTTGCAAGGCATTCAACATTAATAAATGTAATTTTATGAAGACACTGAATCGAAAACATGATAAACTACAGATAAATATTACAATATTGAAATTAAGTATGGAATATAAAAGAAAGGGTATAAAAAAAATAAAAGGATGGAGGTTAGAGCAACACTTAACAGCAACTTCCAATGCGATTCATAACTAGTTAAGTAGGCGCAGCCAAAATGCAATTATTTAAGAAACATTTACGGTTTAATTCCATAATGTGCTGCAAAGGAAAAGGGTGAAGTGCACTCTGCACAACAGTTCCAGAACTTAGACGAGATAAAAGTGAATTTTGATTGGTTGCCAAGTGTTACAGAACTACAATGATAAAATACTTTCTAGCTAAAAAATAATATTCATATGTCACAGTCTGGAGTACAAAAATACTATAGTGAGATCTGTTTATTTAGGAATTCCCTGGCATGTGTATTAGAACCGATTTGATTCCCTGTAGATATACACAGACAGAGAGCTTCTGTTACTGCTATGGTGGTCACAAAGAGCCGCCTCTGCTGTGCCACCTGTCAGTCAATCCTTGGACTACATGCTCTCTTTATGCTCGTCACGTCCAAGTGACACTTTTCATAACCTACCTAAACATAACATTTAAAAGTGGAGCTGTCATCACTGACAGAAACCCACATTGGTTTATTTTACAGATCAAACATAATATGTAGCAAGGTTTTGAAAAAATATTGAATTTACAACAGGTCAGGAAGCCTTAAAGTCAACCACGGCTGTAGTAAACGCCTAGAAAAGTACTGCTGGGAAAAAAACGTAACCTAAAGTGGAATGATGGGCAAAATCAAAATTGACATGATATGATGCAGTCCTCCAACAGCATTAACACAGCAGTCTATGCGTCCCTCCTGTAACCATTTTATAACTTGTTGATCCAGCTCGCAAGACTGTTATTTTAAAACTTCTTTTAAAGGAGGTGTACACCCAAAGCTCATTTTTTCTGCAATCCTTTGACTCATTTTTAGCCAACAGAACGCTGAAGCACGCTATCGGTTGACGTCACAAAGCCTGTCCTGGCTGGATAACGATTGCGATCCTACCATATGGTTGCGATCCACCCAGGAGCCCGACACCTGACTCGGCCTTCTGAGAACCTAAGCCAACCACACCCACCCCCTCCACAGCCCAGCACTCCAGTAAGCACACGGGGATTGGTGGTGGGGGGGGTGGGCAGAGCAGGTGATTGACAGTCACCAGCTCTCAGCTCATGGGCGGTCAGCGGTGCTGGATCACTCGGTTCTCAGTCAGAGCCGGCGGGGGACAGATGCAGCATCCAACTAGGTACGAATATATATATATATATATATATATATATATATATATATATATATATATATATATATATATATATATATACACATACATATATACACTCTTAACAGACCAAGCTGTCCAGCAAAAGTGTAAGAAGACTGAGGAAAAAAACATTCAACACTGGCAGTGGTACATACAATGGTCAGCTTGTCATTTTGTAAAAACCTTTATCCATAAAGTCTCTAACTGCATAAAAAGGGTTAGCTGTAAATACCCACCCCTTAGTCTAGGTTCAAAACTGTGCGTTTGCTGCTGTGCACGTTTGCGCGAGCACAGCAGCCCATTCATTTCCTGCAGGAAACGATCTCCTGAAACCGCAACTGCATGGAAACCACATGGTGCCAAAACACATTATGCATTTCCGTGCATGGGAAAATGTGCCATGTTTTCTGAAGCGTGGGGTGCCAGAGAATTAATTGCAGTGTGTTTTGGCTGCAGATGTGGATATGCATGCAATTTACACATATTCTCACACTTGCAATAGAGTGAACCTAGACTAAAGGCTCGTACACACTATAAGAAAATCGGGCAAACATTTTCGTCCAAAGAATTTTTGTACAATTTTCATATAGTGTATACACAACTTTCGACAGCCGATTCCAAATGTTCGTACGAAAATTCCCGAAGGGACAAACTCCAAAATTGTTCTTGTACGGGAACAGAACGAACGATTTTTATTTAATGTGTACCGTTTTTGTATGATTTTCGTACAAAAAAAAAAAAAAAAAAAAAAAAAAAAAATCAGATGAGAATGACTGGGCATGATCAGAAAATATCGTTTTGCTGAATCATTGAGAAAAATCGGACAAACGCTTGACCAATTTTATTCTAGTGTGTACCCCACTTTAGACAAGAGGAGGTTTGTTACTGGCTGGATCAACAGGTAAAAATAAAATGGGGGAAAAAAAAAAAAACTAACTAGAAAAAAACTCCTGTAGATCCATGGATTTTTAGGCTGCAATATGCTTTTAGTTTTGGGGTTTAGTAGGAATAATTAGTAAGGCACTAGGTTTAAAAAGAGCTGAATATGAAAAAAAATTCCTAAAGCAGGAAAGGGAAATTAGTTAAGAAAATAGAACGATTCCTACTTCTAAAAAGGTCTGTTGGTGGTAAAGTGACACTATTCAACCTTGGTCTTTCATTGTATCTTAATGGCTGAGATCTGACTGGTGTGTAATGTCTGAGATCTCCGATTGGTGTGTTCTGGCGGAGGGGCCGCCACGCCCCCCCAATGTCGGAAAACAACAGCTCAGCTGAGATCACTGTACTAACGTCAGATCATTAGTACAGCAGCTCTGACCAGAGCTGACAGGAAATATTTTTGTTCAACCTGCTGAGTTTACCGTAAAAAAATGAATAGTGTGTACCAGGCTTTAGAGAGCTTTCTAAACAATTACTTATGCGTTAAAAGAGCTAATATGTTGATTTTTAATTTGCCAAGCAGGGCTACCCCTTGTACCTACTGAAGTACCGCTACGATTACCCCTAAGGGTAAAAGGGCCACACGTGTGGAACTACAACAGGCAGGTTGTGCTCCCTATATGCAGTTCTCAGTTCAATTTTCAATCTTCCTTGTTATACCAAATACTGACACAATGAGAAAAGTATCAAAGATGATAAAAATATATTTAAAAATTTCACACCCACACGTCAGGAATACCGGCACAGACAAAACCACATACCTGCAACATTAAGAAAAAGCAATAAAAAAAAAAACACACACACATTTCAGTGCCTGAACTTTAAGATCTTCAGGTCTACCGAATATCCAAGCTGCAGCTACACCATCAAGCTGTAACCCAATAAAGTCATCTATTTATGCCATATGGAAGCAATTGCAGCGCTGACACACAGTAAGAATACATGAAGCAAGAGGGTGTTCTCTTGTTTTGTGTATATACAGTAATTTCTGTATCTGTGAGCATGAATCCAGGTTAAGTTACTATAACAGAGGGGAGGAGATACTGAGCATGACAACAGGATAGCCAAGAGAGAATACAATGGAAACAGATGCAGAGCTGGGTTCACATCAAAGAAAAAAACCCATAATCCACCTCTGCAATAATGGTCACCTAACAGAGAGATGAATATAAATCAGTTTTAGTATGTGCTTGTGATGTAAAAAGAGGCAGGAAATTACGTGCATGTTGAAAAATGCATATCCTACGTTTTCACATCTTGTAAGCGGAAAACAGAAAAAAAATGAAAAAAAGGGAAAATTCTGAAGCATAAGATCACAATTATCAAAAGTTTTATACCCCTTCATAAGAGAAAGGCTTTTCTTGGTGCTCAAAAAAAAAAAAATTGTATATAGAAAGTCTGAAGCTCGTGTTCCATGGATGGTTATTCAGCTGTGACTAAAAGGTTTTGTAGCTTGTAAAATTCCCTGAAACTGATGTTCTTTTAGGCCCTATAAAAGGGAAGGGTCAATAAACTCCTGGGTTTCTACCCTTATTATATTAGGAACAAGGAATAATTGAAAACAAAAAAAACAAAAAAACAAAAATCTACTTTTAACTAATGCAAATCAAACAATCAAGTTAAAACTTTAAAGCGAAATAAAAAAAAGTATATATATATTTTTATATTATATTTTATATAAATATATGAAGCAGGCCAATCTTGGACTGCATATTGGGATTATGCTGCTGTGGTGGGCACATGTAGTTCATGAAACCCCTTTCATGCTCACCTACTAAAAGCCAAGTTATGTGCCCAAGTGTTTTACTGCACTACTGCAGGCTGCATGCAGTTTTCATTACATGCAATTAACCAGAACATGGCTCAATCCACCAGTCAACAGCCTACTCAGTAGGCTGTCTATTAACTGAACTGCATATAATGTTGTAACTGTATTGAGCAACTGGTTTCTTCTTCAGTTCTGCTTCTGGATTTACTAACATACAAAGATGATGCCCAGGACCAAGAGCCCCTGATGGCCAATATATCTACCTGAAGGTCAGGGCAGTCCCTACAATGAGGCATAGTGAACTCTGTCCATGGTACTATCCTTTTGAGGGAGGCATGAGACAAACCTTTCCCAAGAGTCACTTTTTCCCCACATCCTTAAAGTGGATGTAAACCCCCCAAAACTTATTTTAATTAAGACTCATATCAGTTACAGCAGAGGATGTCATTTCATCTGTGCCCAGTCTTGCCATGAAGAGTTTATCCAGCTCTGAGCAATCCTCTTATCTTTCTTCAGTAAGATAAAAAACAGACACACATAAATAGGTGTCTGTTCTTCCCCCTTGCTGTGACAGGTGATTTCCTTATCTCAAGCACAAGTGTGAGAGAGGCATTCTGTGTACTCCTTTAGTCTCCAGCTCTCCCAGGATTGGTTGCTCCACACCTCAGCATGATTGGACATGCTGAAGCCATGTGGTGACTTTCCTGGGTTTTGACTGGATGTTAGTGATCATGGGGCATAATTCACAAGACCAGCAGAAATTCAGTGTAAGAAATATCGATGCCTGGCCAAGGGGAATGTAGAGGTGTGCGGGGAGTCTACTGACATCACGACTCCACCCACCGCGCCCTGGACAACAGACCCACCCACAGAATCCAGAGTATTGCAGGGCTCCAAACAGCTAAAGGGTAGATATTTGACAGGTAAGGAGGCATGTACATCCTTATAGATAAGCACTATGGTACCCCGTTTCCCCCGAAAATAAGACCTAGTGTGATTGTCGGTGATGGCTGCAATATAAGCCCTACCCCCCAAATAAGCCCTACCCTGTTTCCCCAAAAATAAGCCCTACCCTAAAAATAAGACCTACAAGGACTTTAACTAGGGCTTATTTGGGGGGTAGGGCTTATATTGCAGCCATCAGCGACAATCACACTAGGACTTATTTTCGGGGAAACAGGGTAGTAATTTAGAAATGATGAGAGTGGGTTTACATGGGCCCAAGCAAGAAAGGCTAGGATAGGTGGTGTGAATGACTGGGCACTGGGGACTTCTCAATGCTCTTAGCCCTCAGTTGTAAATAAAGTGGCATAAAGTAACTGCTCTTTATTGGCCTTCTGCGTGAATAAAGTCTGCTCTTACTGGCCTTCTGCGTGAATAAAGTGCGCTCTTACTGGCCTTCTGCGTGAATAAAGTGCGCTCTTACTGGCCTTCTGCGTGAATAAAGTCTGCTCTTACTGGCCTTCTGCGTGAATAAAGTCTGCTCTTACTGCCCTTCTGCGTGAATAAAGTCTGCTCTTACTGGCCTTCTGCGTGAATAAAGTCTGCTCTTACTGGCCTTCTGCGTGCATAAAGTCTGCTCTTACTAGGGACTACAGGTCTTGTTTTACCGGGGTAACAAATATCTCAGGGAAAAACTACAGTAGGTTCCTATTTTGCACAGAATTAGTTTTCTGCAATTTTAAAAACATAGTCTTGCTAGGGATTGGTCCCACAGTTATCATAAAATACACTGCCTGTTTAAAATTACAACAACTAAACTGGCAACAGAAGGAAATGGAAGGTGGTGGTATGTGATGATGTGCATGACACAGGTCTGTTGGTGCAACAACTCCGACACTGCAACATGTGCCTGGTGTGTGAGATCTGCAGCAGAGCGACTGGTGGCTGCTTGGCACAATTATTCTATACAAATGTAGTGTAAGGGCCTGCCTAACTGAACATAAAATTAGTGGAGTGTTTAGTTAGGCTCTATTATTGCATAGTTTTCAAAAACTCTAAAGGAAATGGTACAATTTCTGTACAATTAGACTTTAAAAGTATGTGGTCTGCCTAAGCTTTAGTGAATTTGTTCATCACTGCACCATTCCGAATGGCACAGCACATGCTTGCTGTGCTGTACACCTGCACTGTTTCATGCTGACAGGCATTGGCCATGTAATGGTATCACAACACCTATTTGATTATATGATATGTGGAAGGTATCCATTACATGACAGGTCCCATAATTCACATTTCTAGGCTTGAGCTAGAGTTGTAATTAGCTACATTGGAATGCAGCTAAAGCATTTACTATTATGAGCAATCAAAAAATATTGTTTAAATGAAATGTGAATTACACTGGCCCTTCCAAGAACACGAACCTGGCATAATTCAAGAACCCCTAGTATAACTTGGCTTTAATAAAACAAGCAAAAATGTGTTTGGTACCCAACACACACACAAAGCAAAATAAAACCTAAAATGTATCAGAAACAGATCTCTATTTCAAGTATGTTGTACCTGCATAGCACATTCTTGTTTATATAATAATATAAACTTGGAATTGATGACTTAATACTCTGGAGAATTTCTTCAGGGGAAACATGTTGGCACACAGAGAAGCTTCCATGTCTCGAGTCAGAGCTCCAGCCAAACAATACAAGCAACGTGTGCTGCAGAATTCAGGAGCAATCAAGAAGCAGTACTGGTCTGGTCTGAGTCTCACAGATGTTTACAGCTATAAAATTTGCGACCCCTTGTCTAGTGCCAAGAGTTTATCCAAAAGACTTTCTGGATGAGGATCCAAAAATTGAATCTCTCTGCAGCATATTTTCATCTATTCTGGCTGTCTGACAACCTGAAAAGTTTTCAGTCCATAGATCCAAGTATGAAATTATTTTCAAGGATGTAGAGTGAATGTTAGTGTGATGGGCCATACATCTGCATCACTGCACTTGTGCTTCCCTATGTACACTATGTAACCATTCATTTTAGGTTGTCTATAGTGTGTAGAACATCAAACCGGCCAAACCTTTCACATTTTAGAGAGAGATAAGGTGTTGTAT
Organism: Lithobates clamitans; assembly: GCA_037952925.1. NCBI lineage: Eukaryota > Metazoa > Chordata > Amphibia > Anura > Ranidae > Lithobates > Lithobates clamitans. Next base: position 5,952,425 of record JBBGZY010000992.1, read on the forward strand.
ATTTAAATGACGCCAACAGCTACAATAAAAACAGACAAAAAAGGGTATACATGCCTATATAGAAAATGAGGTAGTTGACTACTTTTCCTGGGAATCTTACGCAACGACCGCCCTATTGCAGATTTACTGCTACAGGGTAGCCATTCTGTGTAGAATCATATATATGTGTGATTATGCACTTCTGAGTAGAGAGCACCCACACACGCCGCTTCTGCTGTGATTAGTCACAGCAGAAGCCAACCAGGGGGTGCCAGCCATTGGTTGTCCGCCAGCACCCACTGATCACCGAAGAGAGAAACTGGACAAGAGCTTTGTAAATAATGCAGAGCTCCGTCCTGAAGCGGTGATGCGATGGATTTTCTTTCTCTGCATCTGTTATTAGTACAGTGACCGTGCATATTTTATAGCACTAATCACTGTATTAGGGTCACTGGTCCCCCAAAAAAAGTGTCAAGTGTCCAACAGTGTCAGATTGAATGGCACAATAACGCAGTCCCGTTACAAGTTGTGGATTGCCCATATTACTAGTATTAAAATTTTATATATATATATATATATATATATATATATATATATATATATACACACACATATATATATATATACACACATATATAAAAAACATGTAGCATAATACATATTGGCATGAAACTATGAAGGTTTTTTTTAAACCTTTTGTATTAGATAGGTTTTATAGTAGAAAGTAAAAAATATGCCTTTTTAAAAAATTGTCAATCTTTTTTTGCTTATAGCGCAAAAAACTAAAAAATTGCAGTGATCAAATACCACCAAAAGAAGGCTCTATTTGTGGGGGGAAAAATGACAAATTTTATTTGGGTAAAGCATTGCATGACAGTGTAATTAGCAGCCAAATTGCAAAAAAAAATGACCTGGTCATGACCGGGGGTAAATCTTCCGGAGGTCAAATGCCTAAAGTACAACTAAACCCCCTTCTGTGCAGAAATATATATTTAAAGGTTTCCCTTGAGTGTTCCTGTATAAGGGTGGCTAAGCTAGCTCAGTATGGTCTCTAGTGTAGCCTCCCTCCATGGAGTATTCCTATTGTTTACTACAGTAGCACATGCCAGCCTAATACTAGGGCATCAGCAAGCTGCTTCTATGACAGTGCAACCTTGTACACAATGTAGCTGGCAGATAGTGGTTCCAGTACATTATAAAGCCTTTGCTCACTGGGTCCATGAAGGCTAGCAATGCACAGGACCATGTTGATATGACCATTAGAGTGAAATACCGTATTTATCGGCATATAACACGCATTTCATTTTAAGAAGAACGTTTCAGGGAAAAAAACCTTACATTTTAAATAAGACGTTGAAGCAAAATTAGGGTCACAATCAATTCAGCCTCACCAGTGCCCATTTGCAGCCATTAAATTGCCCAAAAATGCAGCCTGATCAGTGCCCATCTGCAGCCTTACCTTTCCCATCATTGCAGCCTCACCAGTGTTGGATTATCACTGCTGTCTATGAGGGAAGCGGAGGAGCAAGCGTCGCTGAATTACACAGAGCCGCGATCTTCTGTGTACCCGGCGCTCCTTCACTCTCAGCCACGCCTCCTGACCCTGCTCATATGATAGGCAGAACAGCGGCCCAATGCGGGGCCTGGAGGCGTGGCTGTGCGTGACACAGCGCTGGGTACTCAGGAGATTGCAGCTCTATGTAGCTCAGCGTCCCTCAGAGACAGCAGGGATCGGCGTATAACACGCGCACACGTTTTCCCCCTCATTTTCAGGGGGAAAAGTGCGTGTTATACGCCGATAAATACGGAAACTGGTAACTAAAAGATTTTTAAGCTTGTTCTGCATAAAAAGAACATGAGGGAAGCAAAAGTATTTGAAGATAGACTTGCTTATTTCTTTAAATGTGAAGGTTTAATACAACTTTAATAAGTAATTTTAGGCTACAATGTATTTACAAAGGGAAGATGGGACATTAAGTCTTCAGTATTACTAGACAGGATGTCAATGGCATATTTAAAAATTTGAATAACTAGAATACCCCTGCTAGTAGGTTAAAATGTTACCCAATATAAAATAGGGCTTTTATTACTCTAAAATCTAAAGGCTTTGGATAGACTTTAATTGAAGCCACTTTTACTTAAAGTTTATAATAAAACAGAAGTGTTTTGAGATTTTACTTTTTAGTAAGAGGCTACCTTTAGAAATGTAGATTTTGTTAAATTGTTTTACAAGTTCTAAAACCGTTCTACCCATTAAGGCTCATTCGCATCTATATGTTTGCCAGTAGTGTAATAATGTATATGCAGGAATAGTCACAAATGCATATCTGACTATATAGGCTGTTCAAGTAGGACAGATCACTGTGGCAAGTAGTAGATGATTTTGTGGGGTCTTGGCATTAGAGAGACTAAGAGAATGAATTTTTCAAGGCAGGTTTAAATGTACCTCTTTTAAAAAAGGAGAAGTAGGGCCAAAGCTCTTTTGGCCCTATTTCTTCTGTGGGTCACAGGAGTGCACTTCTGCACTCCTGTGACCCCTATTCAGCTGGCAGTGGTCTAAAGTCATCTGATGTGACTGAGCCATTCCAGGCTCTAGAGAGATCCCAGCTTTAATGTCGGGATCCACCCAGATGCTTGGCCAGCAGCTGGCTCAGCCTCTCAGCACACCTCAGAGCCTGAGTCAACTGCTTCTGCCCCCTGCACAACATGGTGCTCTAGGGAGTGCTGGAGGGGCAGAGTAGAGAGCTACTGACAGTCACTAGCTCTCTGCTCACTTAGAAGCGGCGGGGACCAGATGCAGCATCAGACTGACGCTGCATCCAAGTAGGTGAGTATTTGTGTATTTTTTTTTTAATTCCAGAACTTCTCTTTTAATACTAAAAGGCAGCCAAGTTGGATTTCTCCTGTACTCAGCAAGACAATGCTGGAGGTGATAGGAGATAGGAGGAGACTAAGTAGGGTTTTTACACCAATTATCTAAGCTTTAAAGGGCTGTGGGCAGAGATAGATATAGCCATTTCGTTGATAGGAGTATCAAGGGTGCCAGTATTTAAACAGGAAAAAAGGCCTTGTCACCCCATCAAAGTATCCATCCAGTGATTTTAGTGTCAGGATAAACAGGTATTTACAAACTATTCCCGGGAGTACTTAGAAATACAGAGCTCAGCCAACCTGGTATGGGCAGTAGTTCCACTTTAAGGCTATAAGTATTCTGCTGAAAACTCTCCAAAAGAACAAACACATTACAGCTGCCAAAATAACCAATTCTACTTTCTCTGTTTTAGTTGTTTGGACAGCAGTCTCCACCGGATTAAGATGGACACCACCTTGTGGACATTAAAGGTGTTACTGCTATCTCTGTTTACTGCAGGACACTGTGCAAAAGGCAAGTCAGAGAGCCAAAGTGGAACTTCAACAAGACTTGCTCGGTCTACAGACTATGTGGAAAATAATGAAGGAAAAAGGTGTGGCTATACATTCTTGGTACCCCAGCAGAAAATCACTGGGCCAATATGTGTCAGCACCAAAGGACCTGGGCCAAATAAAGACCAGGTGACAAGAATGGACTTGGAAAACGTTAAAGACTCACTAACTAAGCAGAGGCGAGAGATGGAGATGCTACAAGTTCTAGTGGATGTTGATGGGAATATTGTTAGTGAGGTGAAGTTACTGAGAAAAGAGAGCCGTAACATGAACTCCCGCGTGACACAGCTTTATATGCAGCTCTTACATGAGATTATACGTAAAAGAGATAATTCTCTAGAAATTGCTCAGCTAGAAAACAGGATCCTTAATGTAACGGCTGAGATGCTTAGAGCAGCCACGCGGTACAAAGAACTGGAAGGAAAATATGCCTCCCTTGTCGATTTGGTCAACAACCAGTCTGCCATAATAACACTTTTGGAAGAACAGTGCATGAGGGTCTTCTCCAGAAGGGATAGCCAGGGGTCACCACCTCTGGTACAGGTGGTGCCACAACACATCCCAACCAGTCAACAGTACACACCTGGACTAGCAGGTGGAAATGAGATCCAGAGGGACACAGGATACCCGAGGGCAAGGGACAGTCGGCAGCCACCGCAAGCTCCAGTGCCAACAGTTAGTCCATTTCGCGTGCCTCCAGTGACTGTGATCAATGAAGGTAATGTATATGGTCATATACAGAACACTTTGTTGATTTACTGACACTAATCTGCAAAAACTCTTGCCAGTAACCTACACAGAATTCCAATTTAGCCCTGTGGTATCGGAAACATTCTGGTGGTTTTTATTATGTGCCAGCTCAACATAATATTCCTAACCACAAGAGCTGCTCAATGGGATCTAAATGCATATATGGTCAGAAGGCATTAACACTTACTGATTCAACAGTACATCAAAAAGGAATAAGAGCATGCTAGGGAGGATTTGTGCCCAATCTACCTGCCTTGCCCTCATTTTTACCACACATTTGGCTATTTACAAAAAGACACAGAAAGAAAAACCATAATGTAATAATTTTACATTGCAGACAAATCTGATACTGTAGGGCAGATTAAAACTTTTTTTTTTTAAATACATAATTTGTTTATATTTTTCCATTTGTATAATTCCTTGTGTTCATTACCTTTTGCAATGGGGGTCAGCCTTTAGCAATCTAAAAGACAACTTTGGAATTTTCACAAAGTAAAACAAAGCTTTCTCCCTATTTTCATAAAGGTACTTAAAGCAAACCGGTCACGGGTTCACAGAAATCAAAGTAACTTCATGTGCATGGCAACTAAACTTATCTCAAATGCCATTTTCCAATGCACATGTCTAAATATAGATGGTTTTTGCAGGGTATAACAGACTGCTCCACAGATGCTCGATACAGGAGTTCCAAGAGTGGTTTTAAATATATATTTATTAGGGATGCGCCGAAATTCTGACAGCCGAAACATATCGGCGAAAGTTATGTTTTTGGCATTTTGCCGAAAGAGAAGGTGGAGATAATGGTGGCGAAAACGCATGCGATTTTGCCAAGACTTTCCTGTGCTTATGATGTGTTTTTCATAGGTCATGTGACTCAAAAAACATAACAAAAACGTAACACGGTGCATCATTGATGCATTCTTGCTGCATTTCCAATGCATTTCAATCAGGTGCTTTTTTTTAACTCACTAAAAATACAGCAAGCAAGATTTTTAACACCACAACGGAAGTGCAAGTGACCAGTGTGAAGACATACATAGAACTTAAAGGGATGCATTTTTCTTGAGCTTTCCTTGTGCAGATAAGAAATTCATATTCAAAATTCATATGAAAATTAAAAAGTCGAATACAATACAATTATATATAAAATGATATATATTTTTTAAAAACGGTCATTCAGTTTCGGCCAAGTGCATCTTGAATTTTTGGTTTTCAGGACCAAATTTCCTATTTGTGCACCTCTAATATTTATTATTATTTAGATGTCAAGTTGCTGCCCTATTGTATTATCACATTTTAAATAAGTCACCATTTTAAAAAATGAAAGTCATCGTCAAAGATTTTAATTGCACTTGATGTACATTTAAGCTGGTTTATAAGCCTTTCTATGTGTGCAAGTAAATGTGCAATAGTGCAGGTACATGTGTTTTAGTGCATATACCTGCACACACTTGAACAAATGTGAAGGGCAGTTGACAAGGTTGGAGTCTTTAGGAAAAGGTGTCCCTGAGGGGTTCCATGTTCTGCGATTGCATTAGCAAAGTGAGAATCGTGTGCATGGACATAGAAGGAATATTAAAATATGCTCTTAATAGCACTCTAATGTGTTTACTTGCCTTCTTATGGAAGGTCAGAAAAAGTCAAGCAGCTTCTGTGTAATGCAGGTCCTGGTGAAACGAAAGCATGAATATAACTGCAGCAAATCTCTGAGAGGATCAGCATGGTGTAATCTGCAGATGATAGAATGTCGTCAAGACTTCCGAGAATCTATAATTACACAGTGATGTAAATATAGCACACCGTGACATCTCCACATAATGTGACATGTTCACAAGCTATTTAAATGGTGTTCAATTGTTTTAATAAAAGTACAAAACATCTTCCCTTAGAAAGTAAAGTAATAGCTTGACCTCTGTTAACTTCGTGTGTCCCCTCACAATTACTGTGGTTGCAGTAATTGTGAGGGGACAGGTGGTGAGGTGGGCCATGGAGAGGAGTTTATCAACTACAGACACTGTAGACAAACAGGTGTTTTATTAATACACCAACAATGTCGGAGACCTGCAAATGACACAATCCTGTAAAGCAGGGGTCTCAAACTGGCGGCCCTCCAGCTGTTGCGAAACTACAAGTCCCATGAGGCATTGCAAGGCTGACAGTTACAAGCATGACTCCCTCAGGCAGAGGCATGATGGGACTTGTAGTTTTGCAACAGCTGGAGGGCCACCAGTTTGAGACCCCTGCTGTAAAGTATCTGGAGCATGGGTCTATTTCAAAGGCCAAACATACGATTAAAAAATGTATCCACATCCATTGTTACATAAGCAAATCTCTGAAGCTCTGCATGCTCAGGCAGATCAAACAAGACTCAATTCCCCATCATTCCAGAGTACTAAAGTAGTACTAGGCTACTAGGAACCAAGAAAAAAGGATTACTATGTGAAAAGCCCCCCCCCCCCCCCACTTATAGAACTCCGGTATAAACATAAAAAAAAAACTCATTAGTACACCCCCCTACACAAAAAAACGTTAATACAATTTTAATATGCTTACCATTGAGGTGAAATATCTATGGTAATTGAATTTTAATGTCTCTAATTCAAAAGGTAGCAGCATCTGCTTTGCTAAGATGGTGATTTAACAGCAGGGATCACATCATATCCTCTCCTCTCTCTGCAGTAAAAGGAAACTACACTTCCAATCAATCACAGGGAATTGTAATGAATGTGGGCGGGTACACTAGGCCTGTACATGTGTAGTGTGTCAGAGTCTCACCCACCACAGGAAGTTACTGCTTCCTGGAGAAAACTACAGAAGACGTGTGCCAAGGCCAGTGGCTGGGGGAATAGGGGGCATAATGGCTATTGGTCATACAAACGTTGAAAATGAATAGGCTATGTCAGGGCAACTACTAAGTGAACCAGAACCCTGTCAAATAAGATGTAAAGTACGGTAATTGCATACATCCTCCCCATTTATCCTGGGAGTGGTACAATTTTCTTCAAAGTAGCCACTTATGTCACAGAGAATAATCAAGTTTTTTTTTTTTTTGTTAAATGCAGCAACTAAAAACTGTACAGAATTTTTACTGAGCAAGGATAGAGGGATTTAGGTATCCAACAAAATGACCAGAATCCTGAAGTCCAGCTTTAAAATCTGTTGAGTAAGCCACACAGTTTAAATTGTGTGTAATGGTCCATTGAGAGGGAAAATAAAATGTATTTAAAGGGAGACCTTTCCCTTACGAATACACCCACGATACTAGTAAAGAGCGGACCAACTGCTGTGATATTAACAGTAATATCCAATTTACATTTTACCCTACAGCCACATAAACATGTGAGCAATGTGCAAAACTGACAGGCGTAGATGTGGGAGCGAGTTTACTGGGTCACATTTCAGGCTGAATTCAGTCCAAAGTAAACATACAGAGAAAGATAAACCCAAGTAAAACAGGAAATTGTTTCTTTATTGTTTCCCTACTGTGGAAAGTATTTTTAGGAAAATATTTACAATGATATTTTCTACAGCACAATTTATCTTTCTAGAATATTTCTTCATAAAAGTAATCCATGTGCCGACACCTGTAAGGAAAGGTTAGCTCGCTGACCCTAGTTCTGTGCAGAAACAAGTTACACATTCCAGGTACCCTATCAAAATGCTGCCTAAAGTTAACCATTTTCATTTACCAAAGGATTGGTATTTCAATGCAATGGTTATAAGGGATGTATAGCACCAACAGTTTATGCAGCATTTACAATACAGTTCAAGACAGGAGGGTTCTGCAAGTGAGAGCTTACACAATTCTGTCATTCTGCAAGACTAGTTTAGCTCGAACATCCTGCACCACAGAAGAGTGACTCAATGGTCACACATACAATCCAACAAGAGTGCCAAACAAATATCCAAGTAAATCCAAATATCAAAAGTCCAAGGTAATTTTATTATAAAATGGATTCATAGCAGAATAGAGCCCAGCATAGTGCCTCTATTCTGCTATGAATCAATTTGATCATTAAGTTACCTGGAACGGTTGAACATTTGTTTGTCACTCTCATTTGGATTGTATGTGTGTGGATTCTCAGCTCTGAGTCCCTTCCCTTTTTCCTGAGGGTCTCCCCATTTTAGGAAGAGCTGCCGAACTAGAGGCAGTGTGCCCAGTGACATTTTCAGAGACCCTTAGAGCAGTGTTTCTCAACTCCAGTCCTCAAGGCGCCCCAACAGGCCATGTTTTCAGGATTTCCCTCAGATGAAATGGCTGTGGTAATTATTAAGGCAGTGAAACTGCTCAAATCACCTGTGCAAAATAAAGGACAGCCTGAAAACGTGACCTGTTGGGGCGCCTTGAGGACTGGAGTTGAGAAACACTGCCTTAGAGAATCCAAATCCGCTGCCCGTTTGTTTTGTTAGTGACTCAATGGAAGCAGAAAGGTGGCACAAGCAAAGGAGATGTGGAGTGGTGTCAATGACTTTATGTAATAATTACAGAAAAACAGAACTGAAACTTCTGTGGATTATGCCATTCAAAATGGATTATGTAGTTCAATTGTGTACTTAACCATGTGTCTGGACTTTTTTTTCCCTTAAGGTTAGACATGTAAGAAAGCAGTGGCCATCCACTCATAAGGGGCGCCGCCTCCTAATCTCCATGCCTGACGCATAGATTTCAATGGTTTTTTTTGTTGTTTTTTGAAGCACATAGCCTGAGGCTTTAATTGGCTTCAAAAAGGGTGGGGTTGGGGCGCAGAGCACTGTCACCTGAGCCCACCTACTTGTGTGACATTAGTGAATATATATTCGCTAAGGTTTTCCTGCTTCTCCTCCTGGACAATCAGGAAGCGGGTCCTGAGACCTGAATGGCCGGGAGGAGAAGCGACCACCAGGACTCAGGAGAAGATGCAGGGGGAAGCCATCAAAGCCAGGTCCTGGATGGGGTAAGTGTGAGGCTGCCTGGTGGCCTTGGTGGGCGGAGTGAGGGAGCCAGGTTTATTTGTAAGAAAGTATATACAATTTCTAACATCTTTGCCACATACAGGGTTATTCTAAATGCCAGCTTACAGTTTATGATTTTTAGTTTAATGAAAAGTGCTATATAGTTGGTTAGCATAGGTTACTTTTTTGCAGAAAGTGCTTACCGAGTCTTTAAAAGTCACTGCAAAGGGCACCAAGAACATGCGAAGTACACAGTGATCTTAATGTGATAGGCAGAGTATTACAGAAGTTTGCATACCTTATATATTTGTACTGCCAATAAGAATTTGCAATAGAGCACTTTGTGATTAATCTACAAATCGCATTGATATGAAGAGCCTGTTTGTCTCGATAGCACTAGTTGCTAAAGACTTCAGCATACACCAGGCTACACCTTAATTTTTGTTCTAGGGTACTTACAGTCCAAGCATGTTTTAATCAATGGTAGGAAACCTAAAAGGAGCCCATAATAAAATGTCCATAAAAACATTGCACACTGTGGGGTCAGTGTAGGAGGAAGCCAATGAACCTGTTAGTATAATGTCACCTCATACAGTGTAAAATGTCAGAATATAAATATATATATATATATATATATATATATATATATATATATATATACACACACACACATAAAGAAAAGATATAAAACCCCATGCAGTTAATGCCCTGATAGAAAATGAAGCCCAGTATCCCAAAACAAAGCTGAATTCCAGGAATTCGGACACTATTTAAAAATGCAGGCATACTGAGTTAACCACTTAAAGCGGAGTTCCACCCTAAAGTGGAACTTCCGCTCATCGGATTCCTCCCCCCCTCCGGTGTCACAATTGGCACCTTTCAGGGGGGAGGGGGGTGCAGATACCTGTATAATACAGGTATCTGCACCCACTTCCGGGTACAGCTAGCCGCAGCTAGCCGCAGACTCCCCGCCCACCCCCGTTGTGTTGTGGGAAATACACAGTTCCCACAACACAACGGGGACCAGTGAAGACGCGCAGCGCGACTCGCGCATGCGCAGTAGGGAACCGGGCAGTGAAGCGGCAACGCTTCGCTTCCTGATTCCCTCAGTGTGAATGGCGGCGGCAGCACCCGAGGATCGAGGGACGGCTCGGTCTCGGGTGCCGACATCGCTGGACCCCGGGACAGGTAAGTGTCCTTATTTTAAAAGTCAGCAGCTGCAGTATTTGCAGCTGCTGACATCTAATTTTTTTTTTTTTGGTGAAACACCACTTTAAGGACCGAGACTCTTTCTGAGATTTGTTGTTTACAAGCTAAAAACAGGTTTCTTTTGCTAGAAAATTACTTAGAATCCCCAAACATTATACATTTTTTTTTCTAACACCCTAAAGAATAAAATGGCGGTCGTTGCAATACTTTTTCACACCGTATTTGTGCAGCGGTCTTACAAGCGCACTTTTTTTGTGTGGAAAAAATACACTTTTTTTAATTAAAAAATACAACAGTAAAGTTAACCCAATTTTTTTTTATATTGTGAAAGATAATGTAAATGGATACAGAACATGTCAGGCTTCAAAATCACGCCCGCTTGTGGAATGGCTACAGACTTTTACCCTTAAAAATCTCCATAGGCGACATTTAAAAATTCTACAGGTTGCATGTTTTAAGTTACAGAGGAGGTCTAGGGCTAGAATTATTGCTCTCAGTCTACCGATTGTGGCGATAGCTCACATGTGTGGTTTTGAACACCATTTTCATATACTCACGTATGCGTTCGCTTCTGCATGCGAGCTCGTCGGGACAGGGCGCGTTTAAAAAAAATTTTTTACATTTTTTTTATTTGAGATTTATTTTTTCACTGCTTTTTTTTTTTTTAAATGTCACTTTTATTCCTATTACAAGGAATGTAAACATCCCTTGTAATAGAAAAAAAACATGACAGGACCTTTTAAATAGATCGCATATTTACACTAAAATGCATTAAAAAAATAAATAAAAATTGTCATTTAAAAAAATGGAAAAAAAAAATTGCCCTTTAAGAGCTATAGGCGGAAGTGACGTTTTGACGTTGCTTCCGCCCTGCAATGATATGGAGACGGGTGGGGGCCATCTTCCCCTCACTCGTCTCCATGTCAGGCAACGGGAAGGATCCGATTGCCTCCGCCACTGCCGACGGCTCCGGTAAGCAGCGGAGGGCAACGGATCGTGGTGGGGGGCCCTCTCCCGCCGCTGATAAAAGTGATCTTGTGGCGAATCCGCCGCAGGAGACCACTTATCTTAAACCGGACCACTCGCTGAAAAAGAGGATACCGGGGTTATGGCAGCTAGCTGCTGCCATAGGAATGATACTCCTCTTCAAACAGCCGACGTATAACGACGGTGGGCAGTCCGGAAGTGGTTAAAGTAGAAGTAAAGGCAAAAATGTTTTTCATTTTGGACAGAGCAAGGGAGGATTAAAAACCTGTCCGATTTTTTTTTTCCATCATTTGTGTCCCATTTCAGAGATTTCTCTTAATTTCCTGTCCTATAGCCAAACAGGAAAGGAGAGGAAATCCCCGCAAATTAAGGGAATTCCTTGTGGACCCCCAGGACACCAGAACTAGTGTCCCTATTGGAAGATTTCCCCTCCATTACTTTTCTGGGGACAACCCAAAACTTGGGATTTCTTTAACGTTCAATAAGAATGGTAAACAGAGATAGAGAATTGATAAAATAGAGAAGGGAAACCTCCTTAAGGGGGTCACAGATGGCAATAAAAACTGACAGGGGCTCTAATCCATCTCCACTCTATCCAAAAAAAAAAAGTTATGCCTGTAGTTATACTTTATGTCCAGCGAGGTGCATGCCACCTCTTGGACTTAAGTCTATTTACATCTTACAGGTTTATGGCACTCCTGGGAGGAGACACTAGGGGCTGAGAGGAGAGAAGCACACAGCAGTTTTGCCCACCCCTCTGGTCTGCTGCCAATTCACAGAAGCCTTTTTTTGTGAAAAAGTTAATCTAACACAAAGGCTTCTGTGAGTGGGCAAGAGGAGGAAAGGGGAGAGCATAAAAGCGGCATCAACTCTGCAACTGAGGGAGCCAAGACCAGAAGGTACAGAATTGGAATCACTTAACTGTCTTCTGGGAGCTCCATAAACTTGTCAGTTGCAAATGAAAAAAATAAGTCCAGGAGGTGACATGTCCCTCGTTGGACTTAATTCATAGTATGCCTGTATTTTATTTTTTTTACAAAGTAGCTAAACGCCTTTAAGGCACGGTTCACACTAGTGCGATGCAAGAATCCAGTGAATCCAGTGCGGGTTCCCGCAACGCACAGTGGTTCACACCGAGATCTGCGAACTGCTGTGGGTGTCCATGTAAAGTTAACAATACCCCCAGATCGGTTCTCAGTGCGAACTGTGAAATGGTGAAGGAAACGGATTGCATAGGTGTGAACACCCATATGATCCGATTCCAGCGCGGACCAAAAAAAAGGGTCCTGTACCATTTTAGTGTGAATGCAATGCGATTTCAGCCAGTTTGTATGGCTGAAATCGCATCGCACAGACATCACATGTGATCTGCACAGCAATGCAAATCACATGCGATGTCTGGCATCGCACTAGTGTGAACAGGGCCTAAAGCTTTAAAGTAAACCTGTAAAAAATTCTAGGGAATTTATACTGGGCATACAACACAAAATGTATATGCAGAGACTAACTTCAGTGAAAGCCACATCACCAAACAAATCAGGAAACCAAATGATATAGATAACCTGAAGTTCTATGCAAATCAGGTGTAGTTTATCCCTGCTCCCTTGGGACAGATTTACTTAAAAACCACCACATTTGCAGGAAAAAAAAAAAGAAGGAGCGCCTTTGCATTGTCACACAAGGTCTAATTGTTTATATGCAACCAAAAACACTGGGTGAATCTAACAAACACAACTACTTCTAAACAAGTCATTCAATCCACGTATTCAAGGAACTATATAATCTATGCAAAACATGTCATACTCCCTCAATTCATGAAGGGTGGTGCAGACACTCATTAGAAGTATCTCGCCTATGTACAACATAAGTTGGTGCATGGGATAGATGTACAGAGTCAGCACTATTCACATGACATGGGTCTTGTTAACTTCCAGCCTAGTTTAAGAACTTTATGAATGTGTTGTATTGGAACTGTCACACACCTTTTTTTGAATTTGGCACAAGAGTGTCATACAGCCATAATGCCAGAGCTGCATTGCAAAGCCTTTATTAAATGACACCCATTGTTTTTCTAAGATATTATTTCATATACAACTAGATAGCTCCCAATTGTCCAGTTTTGGAAATAAATCTCCAAGTTCTTTAATTCTCAGCTGTCCCTTAATTAGGTTGCACGCGCAAAGCTGAATAAGCAATTGTTTTTTAACTTTCAAACGTTTAATAAACTTGCCAAATTTTAATTTATTGCATTGATACTTTCAAAGGTTAGTAAAGGGAAACTTGCTTTGTGCAATTGGGAGTGAATCTTGTGTCTATTTTGCATTTCCATCGTTCCCATTTCAGAAAGTTTAGAAGAATGAAACTTTGTAATTTAAAGTCAAATTCTTTTTAATCTGCATGTCCTAGTAAGGAAGAATATTGTGTGTCTGAAACAATGTTTCATGCCAGCTCCTTCCTGGCTCAATCATGTTCATAGGGATTTAGCAGCCTGCTTGTGAGAAGCATGCCTGGGCTTTGTTGCCAGGAAATTAGACACGGAAACTTCCTAACAGGAAGTCAATCTAGCATGAAGGATGCAGTTTCAGTTGCAGAAGTTTAACAATGTCACAAAGATCACACACAGATGTGCAGTGCAGCCTCTTGATCAGGACATGGAAATTATAGCAACAGCATCTAGGAATAGAGTGAACAGCTGAAGACCAGAGACAGAGAGGAAGGGGAAAGATATCCAAAGTTTATTTAATATGATTTTTCATTATACCACAGTAAGATTATTTTTTCCCTCCCAATGTTAGAGCATTGGGAAATATATTGGAAGCAATATAAAGGAAAATATATATATTCATTATTTTTCATCAACAAGCATGCACAAAGATCTATGGCTGCAAGTGTAAAACATCTGCATTATTACACACTCACTTTTGTTTTATGTTCTTACCTCCAGTGATCATAGGGCTCTCATTATGGTTTGTTGTATTTCTGATCAGCTTTGATGAGCATAAAAGTGGATTAAGAATTATTACGCACTTGGATCAAAACACCTACTGTAATCAGTTTCTCAGTGTAGGAACATGTGTCTTTTGGTGCTGATAATTCCATTACCTGGACAAGGCAACTGTTTTCAGGGGGTACTTTAGTGTTAAAGGAGTTGTAAAGGCACTCTATGCATTAAGATATAAAACCTTGTATGTAGCAGCCTCCCCAGCACCCTCTAATTGCCTACCTGAGCTCCTCTCTACTGCAATGGCTACGATCCCCTAAGCCACTCAGTGTACTCCTCCTGATTGGCTGAGACAGAGCAGCGGCGCTATTAGCTGTCACTCAAAGTCAGTCAGCCAATCAGGGGAGAGAGGAGACGGGGCCAGGTCAGGGCTATGGTCTGAATGGGGACACAGAGCTGTGACTCGGCTTGGATGACAACCTGTAGCAAGCTGCTGGCTGAGGGGGCACTCAAAGGAGGGAGGGGCCAGGAGCAGCAAAGAGGGACCCGAGAAGAGGAGGATCTGGGCTGCTCTGTGCAAAACCAACTGCACAGAGGAGGTAAGTATAACATGTTTGTTATTTAAAGAAAAACAAAGCGAGCCTTTACAATCACTTTAATGGTATTAAAGAGGAGGATCAAGATCAGGGTTAGGGTCCAGAAAAGTGGATTAGGTTATGTTGATGGCCAATTTTATGTGCTTAACGGAGTAATATGTATAAATATGGATTTTGACAACAACAACCATTTGAGAGAAACTGCATTCTACTTTTGGAGACCACGTGGCTCTAAACAGTCACTTTTATGCTGAAAAGTTCAAAAGTCCAATATGTCTGTGCAGGTTGACCCATCCTTCACAAATTGATACAGGCAGCTCAGAAATCATAAAAAAAACAACCTGCCCCCCCCCCCCCCAAAAAACAGACGAAACATTGAACATTCTACTTTCCTGCAGATGGTATTCTCAACTTATCCACTAGATCTTGCTGTATATAAAAAACGTTCTCAAGTTATAGTTTTGCTTGTGTGCCAATTAGGGAGATGTACACTAATGTCCTATCCCAGCGACACCCAGGGCATTATTGTGAGCAGAGACCAGCCAATGCCTGTCATAGGTCCTGACTTCCCTGTTTCACAAAAGTATAAACGCTTTACCCTTTTTTAGAATTATAATCAATTTATACCTAAACTAATACTTTAATATATATTTATGTTAAACCATATTGTAAGTTATATCAGGAAAAACAATTCTCATGCCTGTGATATTTTAGCTTAGAAGCCAAGTTTAAGTCTACTCGGTTGAGATTGGGACCCTTTCTCACCCATGCATTGTTAACACTAAGCAAAATGTAACAATACTATGTGCACTACCATTCATTTGCAATGGCACCCCAATGTACATATACTGCTGTCAACGCATCTGAAATACAGCACAGGTTGCTCGTTGCCAAACATCCGCCGCTTATAAAAAAAAAAAAGCCTTTGGTTTCTAACACAATGCATGATAACTCATAAAAACGTAAGCATAAACAAGACACATAGTATACATTACACATAGTATAAAATATAAATTGGCCCTTAGTGATTGGGGTCCTGGGTTGGGGTTAAGGAGTATTTTCGAGTAAGTGAGAATTTAAGTCTTAGGATTTAGGTTAAAAAGCCAAAAACTATTTTTTTCCCCATTTTGAATAGAACAGGAAATTGTTAAAACCCCTGCCAGTTTTTCTCTTGCCATCTGTGATCCATTCAAGACATTTCCTTTCACTTTCTGTCTTGCAGAAACAGAAAATAAGGGGACATCAACAGTGAGCTGAACCCCCAATTTTGTATACAGGTGTCCCCTCTAAAAGATTTCCCCTCTGTTCCTGTTCTGGTGACAATTAAAACATTGAGATTTTCTCTCAATTTTAGTCCTAGTGATAGTTGGAACCAGAAGGAATAAAGAGTGAATCTCCCTAGTGGACCAGACCACAACAATATAACAGGTGCCAACTTGTCAACACACTAATAAAAAAAAAAAAAAAAAAAGTTCTCGTTTAGAAAACACTAATTTTCAGTGTTAGGTTAAGGGTTAAATGTAGGGGTTAGGTTAAAGTGGAGTTCCACCCAAAAGTGGAACTTCCGCTCAAGCCCGCCATACACCCCCCCCCCCGTTTTGTGTCTCTGTGAATGGACAGGAGAGCAAGAGAGATACGTTGTATCATTCTATGTCCTTGCAGAGATACAAAAAAAAAAAAAAGCAAATAATATTTAACATCGCGAAGAAAAGAAAAATGTAAAAAAAAAATAGATTAAGATTTTATCCAGGTCAGTGCCAAGGTTAGGGCCAAGGTCAGGGTCAGTATTGGACAGAATTTTTTTTGTTTTTTTTTTAATTTGGTATTAGGGTCAGTGTTTTAGGTAGGATATAAAAAAAAAAAAAAAAAAAAAGCAAAGCAAAATGCGCCCCTATTGTTCCTGGGCTGTACTACGGGTACAAACAACAACATACGTATATGTGGTATCACTGCAATCGTCAAGAGCATAACTTATTTTGGGTTGATCTTTGGTGGTAGGTTATGGTAGTAGAAAGAAATATACAGTTAAAAATTTAGAAAAAATGTTTGTTTTTTTTACTTATTATTTTGGGCCAGTTTTTCTTTTAATAATAATAATAAAAAAAAAAAAAAAAAAAAACACAACAGGAGATATCCATTACCATTTACCACCAAATGAAAGCCTAATTTGTCCTGAAAAAAACAAAGTATAATCCACCAGGATACACAAAGTAGTTATGATGATATGTACGGTTTTACGAACACATGTAAAAAATGCAAAATTGGGCTTAGGCATTTACATTTGTCTTACCCTTCGGAGCGAAGGAGTTAAAGCGGAGGTTCACCAAATTATTATTATTTTTTTTAAAGTCAGCAGCTACAAATACTGCAGCTGCTGACTATTAAAATAAGGACACTTACCTGTCCAGGGTCCTCGGATGCTGCTGCCGCCATCTTCGGTAAGGGAATCAAGAAGTGAAGCCTTGCAGCTTCACTTCATGGTTCCCTACTGCGCATGCGCGAGTCACGCTGCACAATCCAAATGGTCACTGCTGTCTCTGGGACCAATGTGTCTCCCAGCGTAGGGGGTCTATGCCCGGAAGTGGGTGCAAATACCTGTTTTATACAGGTATCTGCACCCCCCCTCCCCCTGAAAGGTGCCAAATGCGACAGCGGAGGAGGGGGGGTTCCGAAAAGCGGAAGTTCCATTTTTGTGTGGACCTCTGCTTTAAGAAAACTTCTTGCGTCAGAATGGAACACATTCTGTGAGTGAAGTAGGGCATCCTGTCTTTTATCCACTTTTCCTCCACTCACAGAACCTGCTGTAATCTGTGAAAATAATACAAGGACTTTTCTTACTAGAGGGGGAGTAAAAATGGAGGACAGGCACTGAGACTTTCACAGCCCAACCCATGAAGAACCAGAATTTCACAGCTGCTAGGAGGATGTAACATTAGTAAATTTAAAGAATTATAACTCTGTTTTAGCTATACCTATAAAACTAAATAAAATAGAATAGTGAGTGGGGACTATAGTCAAATTAGTGATGGTTGATTGGTCGCTATAAGTTATTTAATGTTTCTTCTGCAAACATCACCCATCAAATGTGTAGGGTAAACTCTACACATGTTAGCTAATGAAATTAAAACAAACCAAAATTGCTAAATCATTAACTAGAAAAGAAAACAAAAGATCAGAGACCCCCTCATCAAGAAAGGGTTTACAAATCTTCCTGTAATGCAAACAATACAAGCACATAATGTATACATAAATGCCTCTATACACACACACATTTGTTCACATTAAATATGATGTCACATTGCCTTTAGCCTATGCACCCAAGATCATGTTTATAAATATTTATAAATATGTTCATGCTTGCTATGTAACAAGATTTAAACTTAATTTGCTTGTTACAAAGTGTGCTCCTAGGACGCTGTACATCTTTTATGTCTGTAGCCCCATCTGTCCATGGCAACCAAACAACATTTACCATTTAGGGCAGCTTAGAGGAAAAGGGGAGGCTAATTACTGCCTAAAAGTTTTTCCATGCACAAATCTGTAGTAATCTTCCACAAAATTAGAACCCAAATTTTTCTCTGAAATGCCCTGAAGCTTTAAAAAAAGTTTTCTGCCCCTTCCAGCTTTTTCATTCTAACATGTGTGATTGGGGTAGATTCTGCTCAGCCAGAGGATTCTCTCCCCCATTCACTGTAATAAGTGAAAGAATGTAAATGGAGAAGAAGGCGGGAGGCATGTCTCCGTCGGATCATCTTTAGTGCAGCTGAGTCCAGAGATCCGAAGCCATTAGCCCCCAGAGAATCAGAATTTCAGGTGCAGGAAGAGGACAGGGCAGCCCTGCAGTGAAGATTTCAGTAGAATCCAGCAGTCTGCACATCATAGGACATACTTCGTTATAGGTATCCAAACTTCAGCGTTAAAACAAACCATGACTATCCTCTAACACTAGGCATTGTAGACCAATTCATCCACCATTCATGTCTCCATAACAAGTTCACCCTTGACTTCCATTTCTAAACAGTTTATCAAGCAAAACCAAAATGATCCTGTTCCTAGCAGTAACTTCTGACAAAACACCATACTTCACGTCCATTAAACGGAAATATGAAAATGTTCGAATGTCAGTTTAACAAACATTTTTCTGCTTTTCTTAAAGGTCACTCACTTGCCTAGCACATGTCAGTGGAAATTCATGGGCGATTTGTTAGCAGAAAATTCCATAACAGTAAAACAAAGGAATGTAGAGTCTATTCAATGATTTGTAGTGTGTAGATATAAAAAGGCATCAGGTTAATGTTATCTATGTGTTTATACATTAAAAAACACACTAAGTACAACGATTAAAGGCGTTATATGGTCACAGCATACACTTTGATTTACTAACAGCATTAAAATAGCAATACAAAATAATTGATAACCCAAAAGAACCTTACTTGAAAATAACTTCATGTTATGAGGACTGCCTGTCTGCTGGCCATCTCTTTCTACAGGTCCTGGATTCCCAGCATGCTTTGCAGATTCTCCTTTGCCATTTATTTTCGCTTTCTAAAGACTACATATCCCAGGGGACCTTGCTGCCTGCAAACCGTGATTCCTGGACGGACTCCTAAAACCCCTTCTATCAGCGCCTCCATTACTGTATATCCTGCACCAGCTACATAGGAAAGGGGTAATAGGTATGCTGTGTGTGCGGTGCTTCCGTTTAGTAGTAAAATCATACCTCATTACAAACTGGCTCCACTAGATTTCTGGGTGCTGCGGGCATGAGCAACAGCTAACGGCCTTGTGATATTACATACAAGAATACAAGATGTTTTGTGATTGGAAAAAGGGGGTGACGGGGCAGGGATGCAAACAATTTCTCATTTTCCAATCATAGAATGTCTTGTATTCTGTAAAAAAATAAAAAAATAAAAAAACAAGGCTTTTTGTGAGTGGTGCAACTGGAGACCCGCACTGTCGTTAGCTGGTGCTCTCGGATTTGTCCAGTGTAAGTTTACCTTAGAGATTTTCTGTAAAGGTGAACTTCCACTTTAGGTTGTATTGCTTTAAATGAAGTAGTGCAATAATTAAACTAGGTATACACTATGCCTTCCTTTTTAAACAACTATGCAGTTGGCAGGAAATGTGACTTTTAGAGGCACAAACATTCATAAAGTGAACATTCGTACATGGTTAGTAATGAAACAGGATTAAGCTATGCAAAAATTACCATTCTATTATTATTATACAGGATTTACATAGCGCCAACAGTTTACCCAGCGCTTTACAATATAAAAGGAGACAATACAGTTACAATACAATAAAATACAAGAGAATTAAGAAGGCCCTTCTCAGAAGAGCTAACAATCTAATAGGGTGGGGCAGGTGGTACAAAAGGTTGTAACTGTGGGGAATGAGCTGATGGAAGTGGTAGGAGATTAGTTGGAGGCGTGATAGGCTTTCCTCAAAAGATGAGTTTTCAGGGATCGCCTGGAGGTAGCAAGAGTAGGAGATAGCTGGACAGGTGGAGGTAGCGAGTTCCAGAGGATGGGAGAGGCTCTGGAGAAATCCTGGAGACGAGCATGGGAGGAGGAGACGAGAGAGCTTGAGAATAAGAGGTCTTGAGGAGCAGAGAGGACGATTTGGGTGATATTTGGAGACAAGATTGGTGATGTAGCTCGGGGCAGAGTTGTGAATGGCTTTGCATGTTGTGGTTAGTATTATGAATTTAATTCGCTGGGTGATTGGGAGCCAGTGTAGGGATTGGAGGAGAGGGTTGGCAGACACTGAGCGGTTGGTAAGGTGGATAAGTCTGGCAGCAGCATTCATGATAAATTGAAGAGGGGATAGCCTATGGAGAGGCAGGCCAATGAGAAGGGAGTTGCAATAGTCAAGGCGAGAGATAACAAGGAAGTGAATTAGGAGCTTGGTGGTTTCAATTGTTAAAAAGGGGCGAATTTTAGAGATGCTACGGAGGTGAATTCTACAAACTTTTGACAACGACTGGCTTGGGGTTGAAATGACAAGTCAGAGTCTAGGATTACACTTAGTACCCTGGCGTGAGGTGAGGGGCTGATAGTTGCATTGTTGATTTTGATGGAAAAGTCATGGAGGGGGCACAGGCGGGGGGGATAATTATTAGCTCAGCTTTAGAGAGATTTATTTTAAGGAAGTGGTGTGACATCCATGTTGATATGTCAGTTAGTAATGCGAGAGGAGACTGAAGGAGTGAGGTGAGGAGTAGACTGATTTGGGTGTCATCGGTGTATAAGTGGTATTGGAAACAGTGGGTGGTTATCAAGTGACCAAGGGAGGAGGTGTAGAAAGATAAGAGAAGGGGTCCAAAAACCGAGCCTTGGGGGACCCCCACAGAAAGGGGAAATGGAGAGGAGGAGACAGAGTTGAAGGTAACACTGAAGGAACACGGTGATAAATAGGCAGAGAACCAGGATAGAGCAGACTCTCGGAGGCCAAGGGAATGAAGTTTAAGAAGGAGCGGGTGGTCAACAGTATCAAAGGCTGCAGAGAGGTCAAGCAGTAGGAGTATGGAGTATTGGCTGTTGATTTTAGCAGTTAGTAAATCGTGAGTTTTAGTAAGGCAGTTTCCGTGGAGTGCTGCGAGCGAAAGCCAGACTAATGGGTCAAGAAGGTTATTTTCACTGAGGTAGGAGCTAAGACGGTTGTACACTAAGCGTTCTAGAAGTTTAGAGGTGAATGGGAGCAATGAGATGGGTCTTAAGTTGTTTAGATTGGTGGGGTCAAGTGAGGGATTTTTAAGTATGGGAGTGATCTGCGCATGTTTTGGAGGGGAGGGGAAGGTGCCACTAGAGAGGGAGAGATTGAAGATGTGAGTGAGGGGCCATAGGATAGAAGAAGAGGGTGGCCGTAGTAGTTGTGAGAGAACAGGATCCAAGGGACAATTGGTTAGGTGGGCATCTGAGAAAAGTTTTGTAACCTCTTCAGTAGTAGCCAATTCAAAAGAGGAGAGTATTGAATGTGCCGTTAGGCAAGGTATGTTGGGTGGGGAAGATGTACGCACAGTGGAGATGTCCTCACGAACTGCATCAATCTTGTCTTTTAAGTGATTGGCAATCTCTTGGGCAGTGAGTGAGTTAGTGGGTAAAGGGGGTGGGGGACGAAGCAGAGAGAAAAACGTTGAGAAGAGCCGACAGGCACTGGATGACAAAGTATTAATAAGAGAAACAAAGTAGGCTTATTTGGCAGCATGGAGGCAGGAATTGTATTTTAGAAGGGCAGATATATATATATGGTGTAGTCTTGCAGGCATTTGGTTTTACGACACAGTCGTTCAAGAGCACGACAATGTCTTAGAGGTTAGAGGAGCAAGTGCATCTAGTGATGAGAGCGAACTGTTGTAGCCAGGTGAGGACAGGACAGGGGATAGATTATGTCATATAGGTGGTCAGTAGCAGAACAAAGAAGAGAAGGGTTAAGGTGGCGAAGGTTCCTACAAGTAATTGTTTGCTGCTTGGGGGGATGGGTGGTGGGAGGCAAGGATACAGTGAAACTAAATGAGGTTGTGATCAGAGAGAGGAAAGGGGGTGTTTGGGAGGTTGCCAGGGTTGCAGAGATGGGAGAATACAAGGTCAAGGGTATTACCATTGGAGTGAGTGGAAGTATGTGTCCATTGTGTTAGGTCAAAAGATGAGGTTAAGTCGAGAAATTTAGCTGTAGTTGGGCTGTTAACATTGACAGGAATGTTGAAGTCACCAAGAATGATCGTGGGTATTTCAGAGGAGAGAAAGTAGGGTAGCCAGGTAGCAAAGTCAACAAGAAAGCACGATACCCATCCAGGAGGCTGATAAATTGCTGCAATCCTCAGAGAAATAGGAGAAAACAGACGAATACGGTGCATCTCAAAAGAAGATAGGGATAGAGAGGGAGGGGATAGGAAGGACTTGGAAGGTGCTTTGTGGGGATAGAAGGAATCCAACTCCTTTCTCTCTGTTAGGTCTGGGGGAGTGAGCCCAACGGAGGCCACCATGGGAGAGGGCAGCAGGAGAAGCTGAGTCCAAATTTTGAAGCCAGGTTTCGGTAATGGCGAGTATGTTAAAGCCATGAAAGATGAAGGGGTCATGTACAGATGTTAGCTTGTTACAGATGGAGCAGGCATTCCAAAGGGCGCATGAGATAGGTGGGCTGCTTTGAGGAAGCAGGGGGATAGAAATTAAACTGAGTGTATTGCGGTGGTTACCAGAGGAGGAGGGGTATTGGATATGTGGCTTGCAGTTGTAAAATGGCGGACCAGGATTAGGAGAAATGTCACCTGAGGGCGAGGAAGGCAAGATGGTAGTGGGATGTGCATGAGCGCACGTGTCTAGCGGCCCTGGTGTTTATGCCAGCATGTGGGTGCAGCAAATGCAGGAGATGGGTGCAGTAGTAGGGAGAGGGTAGGAGTGAGGGTGATACATGCATGTTGCAGGGTAGAGTGGAGGGGTAGAGTAAGGGTAATTTGAGGATAGAAGACACTGATATGACAAGGAAGAGAATGAGGAGCATGTTAGTGGATAGAGTGGGAATCTTACTTGATTAAAAAAAAAATAATAATAATAGAATAGAACAGTTCACCTACATATTAAATAAAAATTTGTCCAACCTGAAACAAAAAGTCTTCCTTCAAATTTCAAAAATGAGCTGCAATCTATGTGCAGTGGAGTTTCCTCGGCTATAACTGAATACTCGTCTTTCTGTAACGTTCGCCTACCTCTTTCATCAGTCCCTTGAAGAGACATCCACATCTCAGATTAAACTGTCAACTCTTTCACAATAGCTAAAACTAATTATTAACAGATGCTGCTGTTCAGATTGTATTACAAATTTAAACATAAAATATTAATTATATCCTTGTGACATTGACTGCGTGTTGTCCGAGTAGTTTTCATACATGCGCTACTTCCCATCAATCATATATTAAAAGGGTTTTCAAGAGAAAGGGAATTTTCATTGAAAAAGAAAAAAAAAAAAAAAAAAGATAGAAAAAGCACTAGGTAATTTAAAACACAAAGTTACACAACTACTCTTAGAAAAGACATAGAAAAAATAGAAAAAGAAATATAAGCTTTATTCAGAGGACTGAAGAATGCCACGTCAATATTGAAACGAACATCCCGGGGATCCTGAGGGGCCTTGCAGAAAGCAGGTTAGAAAAAAATTCACAATTTCTACCAAACAAACAAAAGTCTCTGTTTTCATTCTGGTGGTACATAACGTCATGCTGGGAGAACAATAAGACAAAGACTAAACATATTAAACTATTCATCCTCTGCCTCATCAACTCCAACCTATCTAGGCCACTCTACTGCAGACAGTCCCAGGGTTACAAACAAGATAGGGTCTGTAGGTTTGTTCTTAAGTTGAATTTGTATGCAAGTTGGAACAGGTACATTTTTTAAGCGTAGCTCCAACCAAAAAAAACACATTAAGTTTTTTGGATAGCAGAGGTAAGGGTTAACACCCCTGTAACATTTGTTCTGCTATCTATGTTCCTGTTCAGAAGATTTCACCTTACTTTCTGTCCATGCGAAAATTGTTTTTTAAAATTTTTGGTTGTTGTGGAATATAGGATTGGTGAAACTTTTCCCACGATAACTCTTACAGGGGTGAATTTCCCTTCCTAGGGGTAGATTTCCTCTCACTTCCTGTTGTCTCCCTCCGTTTGTAAGTATGAGTCATATGCAAGTCGGATGTTTGTAACCGGGGGACCGTATGTGTCCCATAAACAGTCACAGCTCAGAGGCTCCAGATACAGCTGGCTTCTGGCAGGAAAACTACAGCACATATCTCCAGTATTGCACCTTACAACATACAACATAAATACTCTGAAAATCCCCACAGTGTAACACCATACTGGTAGGTGCAAGAGGACATAGAAAATGTGTATATTTTTACAGCACGATACAAGAACCCCAAATAGCTATTCTCACAGCAACCAGACCATAGCAAAAGCATGAACACCACCTACTCTAAACACCATATAGGTCAAATAAAGACTGTCATGGATGACGGTCAATGACAAAATGACTATACTGAATGATAGAATGGCCTCCTTTGAGAAAGTGTAGTGCTTATAGATAGACCACTACCTACCTCCAGCTGTCTACTAAACCTGCAAATCCGATCAACTAAACCACCAAGTGCTTCTTGCAACTATGATCACCCAGTCACAGATCCCCTTGATCCCTTGCCCTCCCCTACCTTCCTAGCCATTCCCATCTGTCTCTTCTCACCCACCATGCAAACTATACAATACTCTTGGCTTGTACACTGTTGTACCCATAAACGGACAATATACATAACTCATTCTGCTGTAACAGATCTGTGTCGTACAACTTTCATCAACAATCTTTCAAACATGGACTTTCTTTTTGTAAAGATAAAATCGTTAAAAGGCTTTAATAAAAAAGAAAACTTCACAAAATCGCTCTCAAATATTAGCGTGGCCTGCAGTCGTATAGTAACTGACGGCCTTTTCACCTTTATGGACTTTCTGCTGCCTAGGCAGTTAAAGTGATAGTAAAGTCTTGTTTTATTTTTTCCCTATAAAAATAACAAACATGTTATACTTAACTGCTCTGCTGCAATGGATTTGACCAGAGCAGCCCAGATTCTCCTCTTTTTGGGTCCTCCTTTGTGCTCCTGGCCCCTCCCTCCTGTTCAGTGCCCCCACAGCAAGTAGCTTGCTATAGGGGCAACCGAGCTGAGTCACAGCTCCCTGTGTCCATTTATTCAGACAAGGAGCCCCGACCCAGCCCCCTCTCTCCCCTGAGTGGCTACACTATTTTGATTGACCGCAGTGGGAGCAAATTGCACCCCTGCTGTGTCTCAGACAATCAGGAAGGAGAATCTCGGGTGGCCAAGGGACTCGTGGACATCGCTGTACAGAGAGGCACCTCAGGTAAGTGTCAGGGGGGCTGAGCGTGGCTGCTGCACACAGAAGGCTTTTTATTTTAATGCATAGAATACATTAAAGATAAAAACCTTCTGCCTTATCACTTTGACCATCGAGTCAATCCTGTTGTAACATGAAATCACCCACTAGACTAGGGCAACAGATACCGTCCGAATTGTATTAAATTGTATGATACCATTTTATATAAAGGCTTTACAACAAAATCCAAGACTAGCATACTCTCATTACTACTGGACCTTGGTCCCATCTGGATTATTGTAGCCTCTATCTTAGCAGACAACTAAACTTCAATATTCAGTCCACAACATTGCAGACGAAATACCAAACCTTTGACCAACTTCCCCATTCCACAAATACCATAAACCTATTTACAGCTTACAAACAGTAATTTTTGTAAGCGTGCTATCATGTATATACAGACTCTACACAAACTGACATTTCCTGGTAAAAACAAAAATACAGAAAAATATGTACATATAAGGTCTGAGGTACAAAATACAAGCAATGGTTTAAAAATACTCAACTGGTAAAAAGGTTGCAAAAGCTAACAAAAAAAAAAATCTACATGAAGACGCAAAAGTTCAAAGTTCAGTTATTACTTTACTATTTGAATCATGCACTGAAAAAACACAAACATTTATAATGCAATCTTCGATTATATATGAAGACGATGCATTTTCATTACAAGTGGAGCTACTGAATATAAAGTATTGATTTTACATTCTAATGTTCATCAGCATTCTTTTGATTAAAATGGATTTTTTTTTTTTGAGAAGGAGTTTTTGACAATTAAACCTCTTTAAAATAACACATATAGAGATGGACTGCGTGAAGGTTACATATCTCAATGCTGGCCTTCTTAACAATAAAGTGCGCTGCAGTGAGTCAGAAGTACGGTAATCAAAACATTTTAAGCGTAGACAATACAAGGCTAGGGGAGACATTTAAATTTTTATTGTAATAAAACTGTACACCCATGACTTTCAACAGGCCCATTCAAAGACTGTAAACATGCCAGAGAATCGGGATTCACCAGCAGTGGTATTTACTTGATAAAGCCCACCAATGCCAATAGTCCCATGCAGATATGGTGTGAGAACAATCTGGACCCTGGAGGCTGGGCGGTGATACAGAGAAGAATTGATGGATCTGCTAACTTTTTCAGGAACTGGGAGACATATAAGGTGAGCACAAACATCTATGCTAACAAGTTATAAAATTCATCCATTACCTAGTTTTGCCAAATCTTAAACAATAATTGGAAGATTCAAAAGTTAGCCAACGTGAGCAAAATTGTACAAACTGGAGTGGCTCACAAATTTTAGTAACAAATAGTTTCCCTTAGTTCAGTCAGCAAAGTGAAAAGCATAACCTCAAAATAGATTAAATTACCGTACTTTACAGAGAACTTGGTGGCTGCACATCTAAAATGCAACATGCAATATTTGAATACACCTAAAACCAATGCTATGGCGTGCACAGCCCCATTTCCACTATCATTCCCCTTTAGGTGCTCTCTCATTCATATAATCACACTAACCATATAAATAAGCAAATTCTGGTTGCCCTGATGCCTCTGACAGGGTACAGAGGGTACATACATAGTACTACTGTGTGCATAAAGCAATATATAATTATTTTGTTCTAAATCATGTAAAGATGTTAAACCACAATCTAAACAAATACATGTCACTACTACACACTTCAGTATTAAAATAGCAATTAAGCAGTATAATACAATCACTGTACAATTTTTCCTGTATAGAAAGGCTTTGGAAACATCGATTCAGAGTATTGGCTGGGATTAGAGAGCATCTATCAGCTGTCAAACCAGGATAACTATAAACTGCTGATTGAACTGGAAGACTGGAATAATAAGAAGGTCTATGCTGAATATAGCAGCTTCCGTCTAGAGCCAGAGACTGACTTCTACAGGCTTCGACTGGGGACATATCAGGGCAATGCTGGAGACTCCATGGTTTGGCACAATGGGAAGCAGTTTACAACACTGGACAGAGACCGGGACATGTATACAGGTGAGGACCACATATATAAACCTAAGAGTAATAAAACACATGGTGCAGGCACAGCCCCATTGCAAGGGATATTTTTTTTTTTTTTCTGGAGTTGGGTTTTAAGTAAACATGATGAACGCCCCTTGCCATGAGAAAATAAGGTAATCTCGCAGAAGATAACCAGGGATGCACAACTGTGTGTTTCTAGGTCTCAGGCCACCAGATGTCAAATTGAAAAACGAGTCTATTATCATGTTGCCTACAGATACTGCTAAACTTGCTCTAGGCATCCAAGCTTCTAAAAACTCTGGTCATGAACTGGCCATACATGGACAACTCTTTCATCAGCTGAAAGAGCGAGCTGAGAACTGCCTGTTCTTATAAAGGCTGCTGTATCCACAGATCCAAATCATGACTCAAATAATTCTCATCCCGAAGGATATTTTTCAAGGTGAATTATACTGAAAAGCCCACAATTTGTTTTACATTTTCTTTGCTTTGGAATATTAGCTTTTGCTTTCTCCATTACTTTATCCTGTTAATGTAATCAACACACAGCTCGCAGGTCACATTTTACAGTCGGGGCATTTTAAAGCAAGATGCACAGCAACAACCTATGCTGTAGTAGCAAAATATTTCAGCTTTACCTTAAAAATGGCAGTTGAATCACTGCAGAGACTTTAGCCAATCTCTCTGGATGTTCACACGAGGTTGGAGAGGGTCAGTCGATGGTACAATCAGGCGAATGTGTGGCCATTTTACTGCCATCCTCCCCCACCTGAACACTATAGAGAGAAGCTCAGAGGTGTATTATTATTATACAGGATTTATATAGCACTGACAGTTTACACAGCGCTTTACAACATTAGGGCAGACCGTACCAGTAGAATACAATTCAATACAGGAGGAATCAGAGGGCCCTGCTTGGTAGCGCTTACAATCTAGGAGGGAGGGTCAAGTTATACAAAAGGGTAATAGCTGTGGGGGATGAGCTAATGGAGAAAATAGTGCAGTTGTTAGATGGAGGCAGGGTAGGCTTCTCTGAAGAGTAAAGTTTTCAGGGATCACCTAAAAGTGGATAAATTTGGAGACAGTCTGACAGATTGGGGTAGGGAATTCCAGAGGATGGGTGAGGCTCGGGAGAAGTCCTGGAGGCGGATATGGGAGGTGATGAGGGAGCTAGAGAGCAGGAGGTCTTGGGAGGAACGGAGAGGGCGATTAGGTTGGTTGAGACTAGGCTAGTGATGTAGCTGGGGGCAGAGTTGTGGATGGCTTTGTAACTTGTTAGTATTTTGAATTTAAATTTGTTGGGCGAGTGGCAGCCAATGGAGGGATTGGCAGAGAGGGGTAGCAGACACTGAGCGGTTTGTAAGGTGGATGAGTCTGGCAGCAGCATTCATGATGGACTGAAGGGGGGATAGTCTATTTAAAGGTAAGCCAATAAGGAGTGAGTTGCAGTAGTCAAGGCGAGAGATAACCAGGGAGTGACTCAGGAGCTTTGTGGTTTCATTGGTTAGAAAGGGACGTAGTTTAGAGATGTTGCAGAGGTTGAGGCGGTAAGCTTTGGAAAGTGATTGGATGTGGGGCCGAAAGGAGAGTTCAGAATCCAGGATAACACCTAGCACCCTGACATATGGGGATGGGTGGATGGTTGTGCTATTGCTCTTGACAGACAAGTCAGGGGAAGAGGCACGTGGGGGAGGAAATATTATAAGCTCGGTTTTGGACAAGTTGAGTTTGAGGAAGTGGTGTGACATCCATGCAGATATGTCGGTTAGTAAGTTAGTGATGCGTGAGGAGACTGATGGAGTAAGTTGAGGTATGGAGAGATAGATTTGTCATCAGCGTAGAAATGATATTGAAAGCCGTGAGAGGCTATCAGCTGACCCAGGGAAGAGGTGTAGATTGAAAATAAAAGAGGTCCAAGAACAGAACCTTGGGGGACCCCGACAGAGAAGGGAAAAGGAGTGGAGGAAGTAGAATTGTAAGTGATACTGAAGGTGTGTTGGGATAGGTAGGATGAGAGCTACTGAAAAGCATAGTCACGGAGACCGAGGGAGTAAAGTTTTTTGAGGAGGAGGGGGTGGTCAACAGTGCCAAAGGCAGCTTAAAGATCCAGAAGTAGGAGTACAGAATAGTGTCCGCTGGTTTTTGCAGTTAGTAGGTCATTTGTGAGTTTTAAAAGAGCAGTTTCTGTGGAGTGTTGAGGGCGAAATCCAGATTGAAGGGGATCAAGAAGGTTGTTCTTAATGAGGTGGTCACTCGGTTGTAAACCAGGCGTTCAAGGAGTTTAGAGGAAAAGGGGAGCAAGGAGATAGGGCGTAGGTTGTTAAGATTGGTAGGGTCCAAGGATGGCTTTTTAAGTATGGGGGTGACCAGTGCATGTTTTAGAGCATTGGGGAAGATACCAGAGGTGAGGGAGAGATTGAAGATGTGGGTTAGAGAGTGTAGGATGGAGTCAGAGGGCGACCATAGCATTTGAGAGGGAATAGGGTCCAGGGGACAGGTGGTTAGGTGGGCAATAGAAAGGAGTTTAGCAACTTCGTCTGTAGTAGCAGATTTGAATAGTGGGTGTGTCAGTTGTGCCTGTTGACATGGGGTCTTAGCTGGGGGAGATACCTGTAGAGTGTAGTTTTCATCACAGATTGCATCTTGTTTTTGAAGTGATTAACTATTTCCTGGGCACTGAGTGAGTCAGTGGGTGGAGGACAAAGTAGAGAGTTGAAAGTAGAGAAGAGTTTACGGAGACTGGATGAGAAGGTGTTAAGAGTTGTAAAATAGGTTTGCTTGGCAGTGTGGAGGAAAGAATAGTATTTTTGGAGGGCTGATTTGTATTGGTTGAAGTCTTTCAGAGACTTAGTCTTGTGCCACAGACGCTCAAGAGCACGACTACGTTTTTTGAGAATTTTAGTGTCATCTGTTTGCCAGGGTGGTGGGGGTCGAGGCCTTATTCTGCGTGTAGTGAGGGAAGCGAGCTTTCCAGGGTGGAGGACAGGGATTTGTTGTAGATGGACGTGGCTTGGCTGGGGCAGGACAGGGGAGAGATTTTGTCATAGAGATGGTCAGTAGCAGAATAGAGGAGAGAGGAGTTGAAGTTGCGAAAGTTTCTACGGGTGATGGTTAGGCTATTGGAGGGAGAGGTGATGGAAGACAGGGGGATAGAGAAACTAATAAGGTGATGGTCAGAGAGAGGAAAAGGATTGTTTGAGAAGTTGCATGGAGTGCATAGGTAGGAGAATACAGGGTCAAGGGTGTTGCCATCAGAGTGAGTAGAAGCCTGTACCCATTGCTTCAGGTCAAATGAAGAGGTTAGACTAAGAAGTTCAGAAGTAGCATGAGTGTTTGCATTAGCAGGGATGTTGAAATCACCAAAAAGGATTGTGGGATTTTCCAGAGAGAGAAAGTAGAGTAGCCAGGCAGAAAACTCATCAAGGAAATTCGATAATGGTCCAGGGGTACATGCAGCAGCAAAACTTAAATGCCATGTTGTTTTCGCCAGGTGGTGCCAACGCAGAGTAAGACTAATGCAGTACTATAGGGCGGCATAGGAACTGCACCGTGAGCAATGCAATGTGGTACAGGCATACCCCACTTTTAAGTACACAATGAGGTTTATTTACTAAAGCTGGAAAGTCAAACTCAGGCTCACTTCTGCATAGAAACCAATGAGCTTCTAACCCCAGCTTGTACAATTAAGCTTTTGTAATAAAACATGGAAGCTCACTGGTTTCTATGCAGAAGTGAGCCTGATTTTGCACTTTCCAGCTTTAGTAAATAAACCCCATTGTGTACTTAAAAGTGGTGTATGCCTGTAGTCTGAAAATTATAGGGTTAAATCAGGCAGTGAGGTGGTGACATTTCACCCCCTCACCACCTTATCAAATACCTCTGAAATGTGATCAGAGTGGATAACTTGTGAATGAACACCCCCAGCGTTAAAGTGGAACTTCACTTAATCAACATTGGCTATTTTTAATCCTTGTGCTGCTAGCATTAGTAAATTGACAGGAAGGTATATTCTGTGTACTTTTTTTAAAGTGTAAGTCCAGCCTAACACTAAAATCCCTGCATCTACAGACATCCACAATCTAACACTAACCTATATAGTTCTATAATGAAGAAAACACTATACGTAGCTCTTTTGAAGCTGATCCAATCTTCAGCGGGGGAAGCTCTGCAAAGGACACAGCCGACAACGGCTGTGAAATGAATGGGGAGTGATATTACCCTTATAGTTACTATGAGGCTTCCGTTGTCGGCTGTGTCGCCTGCACACACCTACACAGCAAAGCCGCAGCTGACCGCTCAGCGTGGGATCGGGTCAGATCACCTTAAACAAAATGTATACTGATTTCTTCTTTACAGGACTAGATAGGTTAGTGTTAGATCCTGGATGTATGTAGATGCAGAGATTTTGGCGTTAAGGTGGACTTCTACTTTAAGCTTTTTTTTTTTTTTTTTTTTAATAGCAACTTAGATTACTTCAGTTACTTCCTGGTTCCATGCCTAGGTCAGTGAGGTCATACACCCCAGGGGTCTTTAGGAGGGATTTTCACAGCCAAGAACACTCTCCTGCCTGCCTAAGGGCAGATAGATCCCAGAAAGTAAATGCTACATGCATCATCTGCCCTTACTCAAGATGGCCAGGGCCAGAAATACTAGGGGGTTGCGGTTTCTTAAAGTGATTCCTCAGCAAAATAAAGCATGGGAACATGGATGGATGAGTCTGCATTGAATATTAAAAATTAATCAAATAGCATTTTTGGTTTGTGGTGATTAGATGCAGTGTAGTTCCACTTTAACTTACTGCAGCTCTGCTTAGACAGATAATTCCCACTCCTACTTCTATTCCCGCTCCTACTTATAATGTAACTTGACCTTTCGATTTATTGATGATTTAGTATACATGTTTCAAGTATATAAGTAATCTATCCTATATTCCCAGGAAACTGCGCTCATTTCCATAAAGGAGGATGGTGGTATAATGCTTGTGCACACGCCAATCTAAATGGCGTTTGGTACAGAGGAGGAGTATACCGTAGCAAGCATCAAGATGGCATCTATTGGGCAGAATATCGGGGAGGTTCCTATTCACTTAAAAAGGTCCAGATGATGGTAAGACCAATCGACTGAAACACAAAGAGGGACAATCTTGGACAGCGAACTAAAAAAAAAAAAATTTATATATTCTTTCTTTGAAGACTTATTGTATTTTTATGAAGTTGTACATGGCTTCACTTGGGATATCGTCATTAAGAAAAAACTAAGAGGAACGCTGGGCATCCCTCCATGTAAAAGGTTACTGAGATAAAATGTATGTATTTTTGCTAAATATTTTATGGAAATTCTGTAAGAAATAACAAAAATGACATGGCTTTTCATTTGCCAACAGCAATGATTTGTGAGAAAAATCAATTCTGAAAGTTATACAATAAGGAAAAAAAGTGCAATCGTGTCTGTATACTAATACATGTTAAAGAGGAAGTAAACTTCCTCTTCTGACATTTACCTATAGGTAAGTCTATAATAAATGTACCGTTTAGGAGATAATTACATTACATACAGCCAGTGCCATCACTGGCGCACGCACTCTGAAGAAACGGCCACGGGTGCTGTTCCTTCCGAGCCCCATGCCTGGAATGGCAGCTTTCTAGCGCATGCGCGGGGCTGACGTAACCGCGCCTCCGGCCAATTACGCTGTATACTAGCTCATTATGCCTTTGCCTTAAAGGTTTTTTTATTTTTTGTCAGAGTTTACAACCTCTAATTTGATTGCTGCCTGGGACCACCCCATATAGTACAAAGAGGGGTTTGTACAGCTCCATGTAAACTAGATGTGTGTCCCGCAGGTCACAGCATGTTGTGTCTCTCCATCTATTCAGATAAAAAGGTTTCCATAATAAACTATTGTATGCTGTATGGTTTTATTACCATAACAGATATCATCTGCAGATAAGGCTGCAGATAAAAGCAGTCTGTTAAACTCCAGCTTGGCGAGAACCCTCCATATCAGAACATAGAATTCTAATTAAAGACCAAAAAGGTCCAGTCATTTCAAGTACACTGGAGTAGCCAACTCGTGGTTTGAAGAAATTTTAGTGACTCCAACACCTTTCCATTTAAGTGACAGAGGATAACTTCTGTTTGTAGTAAGTGCGCATTAGGACAATGCTCTATAAAATGCACCTGTAGCGCATACAGGGCAAGTTTGGCAAGAGTTTATCAAATATCAGTAAGGTGGAATAAAAACATGAAGACAAAAAACAAATAAAAAAAAAAAAAAAATCACTTGAAGGGTGTCAATGTATGAAAAACATGTATTAACCCTACAGGCGCATTGGATCACATTGGTGTCAGGATTTTTTTCAAGTGTAAACGTAGCCTTACAGCCTCTTGTGTAATCATCGAAAAAGCACAAGACTGCTACTGGGAATCTTGGTTGTGAGGTCAGCAGGCCCTGATACTTTTAAAGTGGAACTTTACTCTCCCAAACAACATTGGTTATTTTTAATCCTCATGTTGCTAGCATTAGTTAACAGATAGGAAAGTATATCATATTTACTTTTTTTTTAACATTTCTTTAGTTACTTCTTGGTTTCCTGCCTAGGCAAATGTCGTCATACATCCCAGGAGTCTTCAGGAGGGGAGGAAAGGAGGGGTTTTCTCAGCTAAGCACACTCTCCTGTATGCATGCTTGAGCTAAAAGCAGATGGATACCAGGAAGTAAATGCTACATGAATCATTCGCCCTTACTAACAGCCAGAAATGCTAGGGGGTGTTTTTCAAAATATTTAAAAAAAAAAAAAATCATGGAGACATGGATGGATGGGGCAAGTTTGCTTTGAATATTAGAAATTAAATAGCGTTTTTGGTTTGTGGTGCTCAGATGCAGTAAAGATCTGTTTTAAGATTTCCCTTCGCTCCACCCCTAGCAATTACATGAAATGTTAAGATGGTGAGATGAGGGGGGAGGACAAAGGAGAAGTGACAGTTTTGAACACTGTTAGAAGAGGAGAGGGCTATGATGTAGTGATGTTAAAAGAGGTAGGGATGTGCAAATGCAGCTGGAAAATCAAGGTATGCATTCTGCAGTGTTGGCTGACTATCATTTTAAATCTTTGGTTCCTTTACTTAGAAGTGGAACTACAACTTAAAGTACGATTGTGTTCCTATTTACATTTTGTAAACTACTTTTGCATCGCATAGGAAGTTGTCAAAACTAGCCTGATTTTGAGACCTGCACTTAAAAAAATAAGAATGTTGAGGTGATTGGGCGTTAGATAAAATGAGCTACTAGTTTAGCCAGGGGTCTCCAAACTATGGCCCACTGCCCACATCTAATCCACTACAAAATTTGAATCGAGCCTGCAAAAACTGTCCATGAAGATACGCCAGTTGGCTGGCAGTGGAGGCACCAGTCTATGCAATGTTTTAACCACTTGCCAACTGGCTCACGTTGATATACGTCGGCAAAGTGGCACAGGTGCGCAAAACAACGTACCTGTACATCGCTGCATCATCCGGGGCTAGCATGCGCGCACCCGCGGGCTCGATGTCCGCCCTTGGCCCGCGATCGTGACACGGAGAGGCAGAATGGGAAAATGCCTATGTAAACAAGGCATTTCCCTGTTCTACCTAGCAACATGACCGGGATCTACTGCTCCCTGTCATCAGGAGCAGTGATCTGTCATGTTCTAGTGAGCACATACCCCCTACACTTAGAACACACTTAATCCCTTGATCGCCCTCTAGTGTTTAACCCCTTCCCTGCCAGTGACATTTACACAGTAATCAGTGCATTTTTATAGCACTCATCGCTGTACAAATGCCATATTATAGCAAAAATAGCAAAATATTTCTTTTTTTTTTAAAAAAA
This sequence comes from Lithobates clamitans, assembly GCA_037952925.1. Taxonomy (NCBI): domain Eukaryota; kingdom Metazoa; phylum Chordata; class Amphibia; order Anura; family Ranidae; genus Lithobates; species Lithobates clamitans. The sequence goes on from JBBGZY010000992.1 coordinate 5,988,045, forward strand.
CGTTCGCTCTTTTTTTGTTTATAGCGCAAAAAATAAAAAACAGAGGTGATCAAATACCACCAAAAGAAAACTATTTGTGGGAAAAAAGGACGTAAATTTTTTAGGGTACAACTTCGCACGACCACGCAAATGTCAGTTAAAGCGACGCAGTGCCGTATCGCAAAAAAGGGCTTGGTCAGGAAGGGGGTAAATCCTTCCGGGGCTGAAGTGGTTCAAAAACGGAGACTGGGACAACCACTGCCAGCCAAACGTAACCTTCCCAGTGTCCCCAGCGCAAATCCCACTCTCACCACGATTGGTTGCTAGGACTGCCAACATTTGTAGGATGACTGGACTTCCACCAGATTTGCTCCACAGAGGGGGAACTCTGTTGGCTATGTATTGTTGATGTAAGGGGGCAGTCACTGATGTATGGGGGACTCTGCGGGGTATGCAATAATTAAAGGGGAGAGACTGTTGGCCATGCATTAATGTCAGCGGGGGGTCTGCTGGGCACTCATCAACGCAAATGAGGACTCTTATGGGGGCACTCCTGGATGTAAAACAGGTTTTCTTTTTCCGCTTGATAAAGGAATTTAATACACTTCTGCAGTGCGTGTCTGCAACCTTTTCAGTCTCAAACAAGAGAAAGAATATGAAAAGGGCTGAACCACTCCAAGTATGCTCCTCAGGTCCTCCCATGGGTACCTCTACAAAAAAGCCCAATCTGGGTGAAACATGTCAGCAGGCACAAGGCTTAGGGAGGGGACTGTGCTGGAAGCAAACTACATTGATTTAACTTCATGGTTCGACTTTTTATAGTGTGCAGTTTGTCTATTGATTTTGTTGAGAAAGAATAAGTTGGTGCACTTAGTGGTGTCAATCCCTCAACATTCAGAAATAATCTTTGTATTATAAACATCTATTCACAGTACTTCTACACCATGTCTTATCAATGCTCTGCAGTGTAGAACATTTATATAAAAATACTGCTGGCAAAAGGCTCTCATACATCCATGTCGTGGTATAGCTAGCAGCATTAAAGTGTTTGTAAAGTCTCTTTTTTTCTATCAAAATAACAAATACGTTATACTTGCCTCCTCTGTGCAGTTGGTTTTGCACAGGGCAGCCTAAATCCTCTTCTCAAGTCTCTGGCTGGGGCACCCGAGCCGAGCTGCATCTGTGTATCCATTAGAGCTGCACGATTAATCCTCAAGAATCGTTATCGCGATCTTGACTAAAGTGTTTCCCTATTCTTTCTATGCAAAGAATTCTCTCTGCCCTTCTGAAGCCACAGCCATTAAAAGAAAGGAAGGAAAAAAACGGGCAGTCTGCCAAATATCAAAACATTCTTTATCAGTTGAATTTAAGTATAAACATTGTAACAATTTGTCAATGAAATAGACTGTGTGTAAGTGAAAAAAGTTTAACCACTTATAAAACACTAAACCTTTTTCTGACATTTGTTGGTTTCAAGTTAAAATCATTTTTTTTTGCTAGAAAATGACTTAGAACCCCCAATTTATATATATATATATATATATATATATATATATATATATATATATATATATATAAACACCCTAGAGAATAAAATGGTGGTTGTTGCAATATTTTGTGTCACACTGTATTTGCGCAGCGGCCTTTTAAATGCAATTTTTTGGGAAAGAATTACTTTAATGAATAAAAAAAAAAAAAAAAACAGTAAAGTTAGTCCATTTTTTTGTATAACATGAAAGATTTTACGTCATGAGAATCGTGATCTTTTTATTCTAAGCAAAAAAATTGTGATTCTCATTTTTGGCCAGAATCGTGCAGCTCTAGTATCCATTCAGACAGGGAGCTGCTGTTTGGCCTCGCCCCCTCTCTCTGATTGGCTGAGTTTGATTGACATCAGCGGGAGACAATGGCGATGCTGCTCTGTCTCAGCCAATCAGGAGAGAAGAGTCCTGGACGTCTGAGGCATTCGTGGACATCGCTGGATAGCGATGGGGCTCAGGTAAGTGTTAGGGGGCCCGAGGGGGGCTGCTGCACACAAGGCTTTTTATCTTAATGCATAGAATGCATTAAGATAAAAAAACCCTTCTGTCTTTACAACCCCTTTAACCACTTGCTGCCCGCCCACTGTCATATGACGGCGGGACGGTGCAGCTGTTATCCTGGGCCGCCGTCATATGACGTGACGGCTTTCCAGGCCCCCCATCGCGTGACTCGGGGCCGCGATGTCCGCCAGGCACCCGCGATTGCCCGGTAACTGAGCAGGACCGTGGATCTGTGTGTGTAAACACACAGATCCACGTCCTGTCAGAGGAGAGGAGACCGATGGTGTGTTCCTTGTACAGAGGAACACCGATCGGTCTCCTCCCCCCCAGTTAGAATCCCTCCTTAGGAACATAATTAACCCCTACAGCGCCCCCTCCTGGTTAACCCCTTCATTGCCAGTCACATTTATACAGTAATCAAGCAATTTTTATAGCACGGATCGCTGTATAAATGTGAATGGTTCCAAAAATGTGTCAAAAGTGTCCGATGTGTCCGCCGCAATATTGCAGTCACAATAAAAATCGCAGATCGCCGCCATTACTAGTAAAAATAAAAATGCTATAAATCTATCCCCTTTTTTTGTAGACGCTATAACTTTTGCGTAAAGCAATAAATATACGCGATAATTTTTACCAAAAATATGTAGAAGAATACGTATCGGCCTAAACCAAAGAAAAAATGTGTTTAAAAAAAAAAAAAAAAGGGATATTTATTATAGCAAAAAGTAAAAAATATCGTGTTTTTTTCAAACTTGTCACTCTTGTTTTGTTTATAGCGCAAGAAATAAAAACCGCAGGGGTGATCAAATACCACCAAAAGAAAGCTCAATTAGTGGGGAAAAAAAAATGATAAATATTTCATTTGGGTACAGTATTGCATGACCGCGCTATTGTTATTGAAAACGCCACAGCGCTGAAAGCTGAAAATTGGCCTGGGCAGGAAGAGGGTGAAAATGCCCTGTATTGAAGTGGTTAAGTCACATTCAGCTGGACTTGTTCTGTAAGGGTAAAGATGTTTTTCTGCTTATTCAAGCAGCTTTATCAGTTCAAATGTAATGAACAGAACAAGTCAGCTGAATGTGACTAACTACTACTAGTGAAAACATCTTATTTTTGGGTCTTAAATTTAACACACACTGAGGAAAGGTTACAAACTGTCATGTTTTTGCTGTTGTATGTGTACCTGTTGGGAACATTTAACTTGAAATAATTTTTTTTTTGGCTTTTTAATTGATTTTTACATGCATGAGAGAAGTGACAAAAAAGGTCTGGTTCTTAAGTGGTTAAATAAGCCTCTGTAACATTATGTAAGTAGCCACTATTATGTGCCTGCTTGTAAAAGACTTTGTAAATACATTTAGTAGGCATTTAACAAGGTAGAAGTAGTGGAAAAATTCACGTCCAAGAAGTCTGACAAATCTCTAAAGTGGAGATGTTGTAAAATTACAAAATTTCCTAAAAACCTAACTGTGCCGCCAAAGTGGCCAATATATTGAGCATATTCCAGAACTTACTTGGCAAAGTCATCTATGCCTGTGAATCATGATGCAGATGCAAATATAGAATTACAAAGATACAACTTCACTCCGTGCATTTAACTCAAGCATTATTCAGATGGAGAAAGGTTTGCTTTGCTGTATTCACCATGCTAAAATTTTACTTTTAAATAGCTAATGGAATCTCAAACCCCTAGGCCCAAAAAGGGAAACCACCAATGCTAATCTAAATAAAAGTGCAGAATTTGTGTCAAGTTACATTCATTTTTTTAATTAAAAAGCCTTATGGGAGGCCTGATTAAACAAGGTACAATTAATTACACAACTTAACTAAGATAAATGCCAAACGAACACTGTGGCAACGTTTCCTAGATCGTATTAGCAATAACATGTATTGCTTGAAACTGCCTTTTTAGCACTTAAATCGGAACTTTAGCCATGACAACTTGTTAAAAAAATAATGTTCTTTAGCAAGGAACATGGTTACATAATAGGTGAGGTTGAAAAGACAAGTCCAACATATGTTCCACATTAATAATTTTGTTACCAAAATTGTCTTTTAAATTGACCCCCATTTCTTCTTGCCAGAGGCTGCCATTTTGCTGAAGCCCAGAGCCCATAAGAAGCAGAAAATCTGTAGGCTGTCAGCAGAATGGCCTGTAGTGGCTCCGATTTACGGCAGTACAGAGAATAGAGAACTGAGGCTTTGCAGAGCAGAAAGACTGTGCATTACTGGATTTTAAACAGTACAGTACCCATGTTTAATGTTTCACATAGCTATACCTGGAAAAGGGGCCAGCATCAAGTAATTTATCAGGACTTACATTTTCTGACTAAAGTTTCACTTTAAAGAACATCCAAAAAAATGTTAGGTTACTGAAAAGACAATATGGCCACCTTAAAAAAATCTGAATGCAGAGCCTTGAACGCAGTCCATACAGGACACCACAAGACCCCTTTCACACTGAGGCGTTTTTGGGCTAAAAACAGTGCCTGTAAAATGCCTCCCCTGCAGCCCCAGTGTGAGAGCCCGAGTGCTTTCACACCGGGGCAGTGTGCTTGCATGACGTTTGAAAAAGTCCCACAAGCAGCATCTTTAGGGCAGAACACACATCGCCCCTGCCTTTGGAATCAATGGGCACCTATGCCAAAGGGCCTGCAAAGCGCTTTAGCAGCAGCACTTTGCGGGTGCTTTTAACCCTTTATTTGGCTGCTATTAAAAGTAGTACAACAGCAGCAACCAAAATATTAAAAAAGAGAAATTTAGATTAAAAAGTTATGCATGGGGTGCCAAAGACATAAGGTTTTGTTCTTCATCTGTTAAGTATGGAGACATGTAAAATTCTTCTACTGAGAAGGTGGGGCGAGGGGAATTGGATGTCACAAATCATCTTCAATTAGGAAGATGTACCGTTTCTCTAACAACACAGCTGCAATCTGGACAGGTATTACACATCTACCATGGAATGGTGCAGGCTCAGGACAGCTGGCAATCCCCAGAACACAATTGTACTATATACCATCGCCCCAACAAAGCACATATACACGTGTTTTTTCCATCACTTGGGATATAACATGGACCATTAGCAACACAGCCTCATGGAAACATGCATGTATTTCAATACAAAATCATAATGGTGGGAAAATGTCTGTTGTAAAGAATAAAATTTGGGACAAACTGTCTGAACTTGAGCGCAGCTTTAAAAAATATTGAATTTCTAAACTGTGCAGAAAACAAATGAAACACAGAAGCTGATCGGTTGCAATGGGCAAATACACCAGTTGAGTTAAATGTCATTATTTATACCCCCTTGTCCCCCATACCTGCTGAAATGGGTAATCCTATCTATGCGAAATTGGGAGCCAAACACCATGGAAAAGCCAAAGATTTTTTTTTACTGGCAACAAAAAAAATCGGTACAATTATGAGACTGAAATATTTAGTTTAATGTTTACATTGGGTCCAGGGATGTGTCTAGTCTTCTGGTAAAGGAGGTAACAAAATGACTGATGGCCCACTTTTCCTTATGGCTCTACAGTTCTCCAAGTTAGCTGTGCTGGAAAATGCTCACCAGTCCAACATTTAAATGCTTGTCAATCCAATCACCATTCTCATTCGCTATTTTTTCAGGTATTGTTTAAACTAGTTTACAAAAATACCCTAGTATAGGGATAGCGACTCTTTAAAGCAAACCAGTAAAGGAGGAGAAAAAAAATGTCAGGAGGCTGTCATTGCTAAACTTCTTCTGAAAATACTAGTTGAATGGTTATTATGCCGAAATATCGACTTAATGCAGATAAGTATTGATGACTACCTGCATAATTGTTCCAAGTCACTAACACAAAGTATTGAATCCAATTGATCAGTATTACAGCCAGGGAATTAGCATATTTTGAATAAGAGCTCTGGTAACTTACATTTTTTAATAAGATTCCAACCAGCCTTGAAAGTTTGAAACCAGCCGGAGACTTGGGAAATAAGTCAACGTCGGAGTAAAAATAACTTCATCAGGCCTTTTTAAAAAGACCCGGTAACCAAAAAAATACAGGCAAAAAACACAAAGTCTAATATTTTGAATGTATATTTGCAGCATTTTCCCCTTTTTTTCACCTGCAATTGGAACTTTCTGGCAAATTTGGCTTCTTCAAAAACAGTCAATTCCTCAACACAGCCCCCTCCCTCCATGTTACAAGTCCTCTTTTCTTTCTAGGACATTCGAATTACGGTTTGTGCTGCCCTTTGATGTAGTTGCTGGGGCTAGAGCAAACAAGCACTATAGGGAGACGCTTGAGTGAAAGCTCTAAGTCTTCTGGGGCCAACAAAGCTTTTAGATATTTACATAGACCTTTGCCTGGCAGCACCAGAGTTGTCAGTTCAAGTCTCAAGCACAACACTATCTCCTTGGAGTCTGCATAGGTTTCCTTTGGGTACTTTGGTCTCCTCCCACACTGCAAAGACATGCTGGAAGGTTAATTGAATCCTGTCTATATTGGCCCAAGTATGCGTATGCATGAATATGGCTAATATACACAATATATAATAACTGTATAAATTGCTGGCGGTGCTATTAGTAGCCCAAAAAAAACAACATGCATAAAATAAATTAAAAGCACAAATATTCTTATGCAGGGCTTTTTTTCCAGCGGGATCGTGGGGGAACGCAGTTCCGGCACCACCAGCATTGAATTTATGTAATAGAATGGGGTGTGCTGGAGGGTCTATTGATGTTGGCTGCTGGGGGATCTATTGTCAGTGGTGGGGATCCGATTTTGTGTGAGGGTCTATTGTTGCTGCGGGGGGGTCTTATGTTGCTGGAAGGGATCTACTGCTGAGGGAGAGGTCTATTTTTAATGGAAGCTGGAGGATCTATTGATGCTGGCTGCTCGGAGATCTGTTGTTGCTGCTGGGTGGGGGTGGGGGGGTGGGTCTTATGTTGCTTGGGTGGATATTTTGTTACTGGGTGTGATATTTTGTTGTGGGTGGTTCACTGTTGCTGCAGGGAATCTATCGTTGTTGGGGTGGAGTCTTTTGTTGCTGGGGGAGTCTATTGTGTGGGGATCTATTGCTGGGATTCTATTGTTCCTGGCTGCAGGGGATTTATTTTACTGCTTTTCTTTTTATCATTAACATGTTCCATACAAATGATTTAGCACCACAAAATGATACTTGGTTCTGTATTCCCTAAAAGGGGCAGTACTGATAGGTGGGTAGGGGGTGGAATCAAGGGACGGTGGTCAGAGGTGGGTAGGGGACAGAGACAAGGGGTGACTCAGACCGGGGGGGGGAGTTCCTGCACCCCTTCTTTGAGAAAAAAAGCCCTGATCTTATGGGAAGATTGGTGTTGAAAAGAATGATCTGATGGCTGGGTTTTTAATGTTAATATAAGAATGAGCCAGCATGCTCTGTGAAAGACCTACAGCTTCAAGGACAAACAACGTGTGCTGTAATGATATGGGTCAAAGGAGCTGAGGGACCCCAGAAGACCAGGTTCGGGGCCACTCTGTGCAAAACGAGCTGCACAGTGAAGGTAAGTATAACATGTTTGTTATTTAAAAAAAAAAAAAAAAATTACCTTTACAACCCTTTTAATAGCACCACCTCTGAGGTGGACTAGCGTTATTGAAAACACAATGATGTAATTGACTTGCCCATTGCTCAAACTTTCCTTTTCTTTGTTAGAGGAAAGCGTAGGGGCTCCTTGTCATTCACTGCAAAATCTGTTCCCATTTTTTATAACCTTAATTATTTTCAGATCCACTGCGATATCTGCTTGCCAGTAAATGAACATATGTACGAGAAACCAGAATAAGACTTATAACTTTTAACTAAGCATACCTAACCTGCTGATCAACAAAGTTTACTTTGTAGAGTTTAGCCCAAAGTGGTAAGTTTATTGCCATCCATAAACCAATCACAAGGTATTTTTTTTTTGCTTTTAATGGAACAAGCCACTAAACAATGTGATGGCAAGAGTACAAGACACTGATTGCAACTGGCACAGTGCAGGCTGAGGAGTCTGGAATACAGGCTGAAAGTTTAATGAACACCGGATTGCTATAATTTATATTGCAGACAGGCATGACTCCTATCCAACTTACTCCAGTAAGAGACAGCCTCCCTGCCGGAGAGATATCCTATAAATCACTGGCCCTGTACGATTAGAGAGCAATCAATTAATTCCTTAAACAACTTCTGGGCAAGCCCCAAAATCATGTACAATGATCCCATGTGCTTAAATGCTTTATGTAAGATGAGAAGTCAGAGACTGGTCAGTGGGATATAAAGTAGGAAAACTGAACAAGTAGCCAGAATTCAGCTGGCTCCCAGCGATAAAATCCAGTCCAGCACTCCAACTGTGTTTAAACACCAGTAAATCAGTCAGGATAGTAAATCTGGCCATACACTGATCAGAATTCTGCCAGTATAGTAAGGACCGGACCAATTTCAATCATTGTGTCTGACACCACATGACAGAAGTCAACTTCTGTGGAAAGGACAAGTTGGAAAAAAAGTTATTAATATATTCTGACAGCAGTGGGCGTAGCTGTCAGAATACAATGTCTTGGGAAAAGGGGGGTTTATGTGGGGATTCCTCCATCTACCTCATTTGTGTGGATGGAGGAATCGGTTCAATGGGATAAAAAAAAAAAAAAAAAAAACTGTGTACAGCCAGCTTATTGTGGACAGAAGTAATGGGGAAGGAGGAGAAGGAATGGACAAAAAGTGTTGCCAGGGGAAAGCTCTAGTAACTCCCGTGTGAACTTTTTTCTCAAATGTCCACATCTAACAACTCAAGCTAAAATTTATAAGTATTTTTAACTAGCTCATTTTTGCCTGGTAAGTGTAGTTGTGCAGATTATTTACTTTCTTTAAATACTGGTTGATCTTGCCAGGTTCTGCTCTTAGCCCATCTTTAATTCGATTACCACCAGCTCCCAATGTTGTGGGAAGGTTGTCTCCCTCCTATGTGAGCTACAGGCAGCTAGGCATCCAATCTGCTACAGTTAATGGTTGATTGAAAACTATTCAGACCATTTGGCAGCCAAGACTGGAACTTTCTATAACTGGACAGCTTGAAGGCTTGTCACAGGAAGCGAAAAAATAATTGATCTCCTGGGAGTAACAACAGGTAATAAAAAAAAATAAGATCTAAAATGGAATTTGAAAAAACAATGCTGTGGAAATACTAATGACAAAGTGCATCGTATACATCTTTTTAAAGATGTTGCCATAGTTTTATTTTGGCATTGGATAGTTTGCCTACCCAACCACTGCATCAATTGAGACCTCCACATAACTTAAACAAGTTACTAAGCTTTATTAGAGGCACTCTTGTTGTCCAATTAAAGAAATGTCTTCCAAGTCTACAAATCGTTATACAATCCTAATTACAAAAAAGTTAGGACGCTGTGTAAAATCTACATAAAAAAAAAAAAAAAAGTGCAATTGTGGGGACAGGGCAACAAAAAGCTGGCAACATAAGTGGTACTAACAAGGAAGAGTTGGGAGAACAATTTGCAACTAATTAGGTTAATTGGCAACAGGTCAGTAACATGACTGGGTATGAAAAAAAGCACATCTCAGAGAGACAGGGGGGATTATTTACTAAAGGCAAATCCACTTTGCACTGGAAGTGCAGTCGCTGTAGATCCGAGGGTGACATGCAAGGAAAGAAGAAAAAAAAAAAACAGCATTTTGCTTGCACACGATTGGATGATAAAATCATCAGAGCTTCCCTTGATTTCAGATTTTCGCCCTCAGATTTACAGCGACTGCACTTTCAAGTGCACTTGTAGTGCAGAGTGGATTTTCCTTTAGTAAATCAACCCCAGTGTCTCAGAAGTAAATATAAGCAGAGGGTCACCAATCTGAGAATAGCGGTGTCCACAAATTGTCAAACAATTTCAGTATAATGTTCAACATGAAATTGCAGAGACATTAAATATATCATGTACAGTCCATACTATCACAAAAAGTTTCCAAGAATGTGGAGAAATCTCTGTGCACAAAGGACGAAGCTAAAATGCAGTATTGGATGTCCTCAGACGACACTGCACTAAGAACAGGTATGACTCTGATGGACATCACTGCATGGGCTCAGGATTACTTCCACAAATCATTGCCCATGAACACAGTTCACTGTGCCATCCAAAAATATAAGTTAAACCTCTATCATGCCAAGAAAAAACCATATCTGAACATTATCCAGAAACGCCATCTTCTCTGGGCCCAATGCTCATTTAAAATGGTCTTTTGCAAAGTGGAAATCTGTTCTGTGGTCAGATGGATCAAAATTTGACAATTTTTTGCAAATTTCAGCAGGATAACGGTAAACCACATATTGCATCTATGATAACAGCATGGCTTCGTAGTAACTGGCACAACTTGAAATGAAGACTAACACAGACGATCCAGGACCGTTGAACAGTTACAATCCTATATCCGGCAAGAATGGTTATAATAAATAAATATATATATATATAAATATATATATATATAAATATATATATATATATATATATATATATATATATATATATATATATATTATAACCATTCTTGCCGGATATAGGATTGTAACTGTTCAACGGTCCTGGATCGTCTGTGTTAGTCTTCATTTCAAGTTGTGCCAGTTACTACGAAGCCATGCTGTTTGAGAAATTATTCAGACCCCCTTAAATTTCACTGTTATATTGCAGCCATTTGCTAAATTTAAGTTCATTTTTTTTCCTCATTAATGTACACACAGCACCCCATATTGACAGAAAAACAGATTTGTTGACATTTTTGAAGATTTATGAAAAAAGAAAAACTGAAATATCACATGGTCCTAAGTATTCAGACCCTTTGCTCAGTATTTAGTACTGCACAGAGCCCTGACCTCAACATCTTTGGGATGAATTAGAGCAGAGACTCCGAGCCAAGCCTTCTTGTCCAACATAAGTGCCTGACCTCACAAATGCGCATCTGGAAGAATGGTTATACACTCCCATAGACAATCCTAAACCTTGCAGACAGCTTTCCCAGAAGAGTTGAAGCTGTTATAGCTGCAAAGGGTGGGCCAATTCAACATTGAACTCTACAGACTAAGACTGGGATGCCATTAAAGTTCACGTGCATGTAAAGGCAGGCCGTCCCACAGGTGACTGTGCTGAGTGTACAAGGTGTTATAGAGAGACCATGGAGATGTCCAAAGCTACACCTATAGTGGATGGGAGTACTCACAACCATCAAAGTATTCCAAGTCAATGTCCCACAACACCCCAAAACATGTATTCTTGACAACCTTCCAATTGAAGGCAACCCAAAAAAGGCAATTGGCAGAGCTCTTTTCCAAGCCCGTAAGCTTGTTCTCCAACACGAAGGCGACTGAGCCTCTTAAGCTACAGGAATGGATAACCCAAATGGGTGCCACCCTAAGATTAGAGAAGTATATATTTCAACACCGGGCCGACCAGGTAAATATGATTCTGAGGTGGGCTCCTTGGTTGAATACCACAGGATTATCTCTGGTAGATTGAGTGTTGGATAGACTGCTTCTTTAAACCACATGTTACTAGGTTGAGAGAGGGCCATCTCCTTGTATAGCAATGAATAACTGTCCAAGATTTGAATAGATGGAAAGTGCCGAGGCCTGTTTTGCATTATTCTTCTTGAACATTATGCTGCTGTATGTAAGGAAAAAAAAATTCTTCTTTTTTATGCTGGAATGTGTACTTTATGTAAGTTTTTTTTTTAACATAAAAAATAATTAAATCAGGACAGCCACAATGAGACCTTGGCTCCTCTTCCTTCGGAAACACTGCCCCAGCCCCCATAAATTTTCACCACCCTGAGCCAGCCTCAGTTTTTTCAAGAGCACCTCCGGTCAGCTGGGGAGACACAAGAACACATTAATAACATACCGTTACATGTTACTATTGTGCCTGCATTTAGGTCTTCCTCAAGACCCCCGAAAAAAATTTGGGTGGGTAACTAGGGCTGTCCTGAAAGACTACTGGAAAAGACATTACCGGTAAGCATAACTCTATTTTTCCCTCCCCGTCTTTCAGGGCAGCCATGAGGATAGGCGAGCATTTACCACTTAGGTAAGAACAATGGCTTGCAGAATCTTTCGCCCGACCCCAGTACTACTTAATGCTGCAAAAAATGTAATCCCAAAGAAATGACAGGAAGCGGAAGCTCAGATAATTAAGGATTGGATTGCCAAAGTGAATGAAATTTATAGATTAGAGAGAGTTGAGTATAAAGAACATCTTGATAGGGACCAAGAGGAAGAGAGGGGCAAGTGGAGTCCCTGGTTGGCCTTTAAAAAAAACAGACAGATACACGGAAGCAGTGCTAAGATAGCACAATGGGTTAGAACTAAGGTTGATAAGAACTGACTAGAAGAAAAGGAAAGGGTCTGCGGGGGAGGGGGGAGGTATTCTTATTTTTGGTCTCAGTATAACTGGTGAAATGGAAAGGTACTGTTTTAAGATGTTCTGAGACCCTGCCAGCTGATGGGGTTCTTTTTGTATGTAAACCTTTTTGAAAACTAAATAAACACTTATAAAAAAAAAAAAAAAAAAAAAAGAACCTTTCGTCCAAAGGCCTGCTCATTTGCCGATACTAGGTCCACTGTGTAATGTTTCACAAAGGTGGTAAAATTGGACCACATTGCTGCCTTGCAAATTTGCTCTGACGTTGCTCCAGCTCTTTCCACCTGCAAAGCTGCCTTAGCCCTAGTAGAGTGTGCTTTAATTCCCATAGGAGCCTCTTTCTCTGTCAGTTTATAGGCCTGGCTATTGGCTACCTTGAGCCATCTGGCAATGGTGCGTTGAGACGCCTTTTGCCCCTTCCTCGCTCCACCAAACAAAACAAACAGAGTCTGACTTCCTTAAAGTCTTTGTCAGCTCTAAATACCGTAGGATACATCTCCTTATGTCTAAGGTATGAAACCTAAATTCCCTTTCACTTGAGGGATTAAGGCAAAAAGTTGGCAAAATGACCTGCTGGCTCCTATGGTATTTTGAAGCCACCTTTGGTAAAAAAAACCAGCTGTGTCTTAAAAACGACCCGAAAAAATAACACAAAAAAGGAAGGTCTAACAGAAAGAGCCTCTATCTCGCTGACCCTCCTAGCAGTAGTCACTGCCACCAAAAAAACGGTTTTGAAAGTTAGGTCCTTTAGAGCACAATCTTCTAAAGGCTCAAATGGAGGCTCCGTTAGGGCCTGCAAGACCAGGGATAGGTCCCACTTAGGGAAGGGTGGACCCTGCATTGGTCTCTGTCTTGCTAGAGCTTTGAAAAATCTGACCAACCAGGGGTTGGTGGCCAGGGATTTCTCCAAATATGCGCTGAGACTTGGCTTTTGGGGGTACTGGTAGCTAGCCCCTTATCTGCCCCGCATTGCAAAAACTCCAAGACTGCTATAGGGCTCTGCACTATAAAGAAGTTCTGTAAACACCACACCCTAAAGCGCCCCCAAACCTTTTGATAGATTTGATTTTTACCAGTTCAGGAAAACCCTTGGTTTTTAGTAGTTCCTCCTCAGAAGCCAGGCCCCTAAGTTCCAGCGGTGTACCTGGGGACAGAGAACTGGGCCCTGTGAGAGGAGATCCTTTCAAAGTGGAAGGAACCAGGGGGGTTCCACTGCCAACTGCCTGAGGATCGAAAACCAAGCCCTTTTTGGCCAGTGTGGGGCCACTAAGATTAGAGAAGTGTTTTCTGACTGAAATTCTCTTAGTACAGCCGGAAGTAGAACCGGAGGTGGGAAGGCGTAGCAAGTCTTGAAGTGCCAGCTCTGTGTTGGTGCATCTACCCCTAGAGCGTTTTCCCATCTGTTTAGTAAGAAGAAACACGGGGCCTTTGCGTTGCTCCTTGAAGCAAATGGGGCCCCTCAGAGGTGGACCTATCTCCTGACTATAAAGTCAAACACCTCCTGGTTGAGGACCCAATCGCCTTCTCTCAGCTGCCTGCGGCTTTAGAAGTCTGCCACTACATTCTCTTCCCCCTTTAGGAACACTTCTGCAAGGGAAAGTGCATTGGCCTTTACCCAGCTCAGGATCTCTGTTGCTAGGCCCAACAGGACACCGCTCCTCGTGCCACCCTGCTTGTTTATATAAGCAATGACCGAGGAGTTGTCTGAACGCACCTGGATATGTTGGCCCAGGAGCTCCCCTCTGAAGGCTTCGAGTGCCAACCTGACCGCTTTTAGTTCTTACCAGTTGGATGACCTCTTGGCTTCCTCTTTCTTCCACGCTCCCTGTGCCGGCCGAGATCCCAAGTGTGCTCCCTAGCCTCTGCCGTTTGCGCCTGTGGTAATCACTCTGGACACTGGAATGAGCCACAAACGCCCCTGTGACAGATTTATCCGCTTCCTCCACCACCAGAGGGATATTTTTACCCAAGGAGGAACTGAAAGTAAGGTGTCTAATGACTCCTGGCTGTGATCCTACACTTAAAGAACAAAGGCCTGCAGGGGACGGAAATGTAGGCCTGCCTATTGGACCGCTGGGATGGCAGAGGTCAGTAACCCCAGGGTTGACATGACTGCTCTTATTGATACCTGCTGGTTGCTTTGGAGGGATGCTACTGCTCTGTCCACCTTCAATATCTTCTCTGCTGGGAGGAAAACTCAACTGTGTTGAGTCCAGCAGGTACCCCAGATAGGAAATTCGCTGAGCTGGACTTTTCCAGATTCAGCAGCCACCCCAGCCCTGTCAGGGTTTCTTTTGTTCCAGATCCCTAATTAGCTGCTCTGGAGATACTGCAAAGATGAGTAAATCGTCCAAGTATGCAATAATTGATACTCCCGAGTCGCAAAAAAGCCATGGCTTCTGCCATGACCTTTGTAAATACTCGGGGTGACAGGGGATAGGCCAAATGGCAGTGCCTAAAACTGCAGATGAATGGTTTTCCCCCCTCTACCTTCACAGCCAGGCACAGAAATTTTTGATAAAGTTTCTGCAATGGGGACATGGAGGTAAGCATCTTTCAGATCCAATGACACCATATAACAGTTCTGGGGCAGTAACGCCCTGACTGTGAATATAGATTTCATCCAGAACCTTTTGTAGGCAATTTATCTGTTCAGGGGTTTCAGGTTTATGATTAATATAACTTCCTGAAGGCTTCACCACGAAAACGTGTGAATAGAAGCGCCCCCGTTTTGAAACCCTGCAAACCACATTCTGTTGCTCTAGTTCCTTTAATGCCCCCAGTAGGGCCTCTGCCTTTTTCGCACATCTGGGGAGAAGCGTGACTAGGCTTCGTCGTGGAGGGGGTTCTCTATACTCTAGGCAGTACCCCCTCCTTACGATCTCCAGGATAAATTGGTTGGGGGAAATTGCTTCCCATTGTGGAAGGAAGGCCCCCAGTCTTCCTCCCACTGTGACCGATGGGTCATTGGTTTTTTCGGGGCTGCTCAGGAGGGCGAAAAATCGCCCCTCCTTTGCCCTTACCCCTTAGGCCCCAAGTCCTCTTTTCCCTTTCTGGCTTAGGGGGGGTCCTTTTTTTTTGCGGACGAAACCCCTTCTTGGTCTAAGTTGGTGGTTTTCGTTTCTCCGGGAATGCCTTTTTCTTATCGGCTGAGCAGTCTAATACCACTTCCAGACCTGGGCCAAAAAGAAGGTCCCCAGTCAGCAGAATGCCACATAATTTAACTTTAGAAGCATTGTCGCCTGGTCATGTTTTGAGCCAGAGAGCCCTATTGGCCGAGTTGGGTAGTGCAGCGGTCCTGGCTGACATGCAAACCGACACAGCAGAAGCATCCACTATATATGCTACCCCTCGCAATATAGTTGGGAAGGATGACAAAATGGTCTCTTTAGCCGTACCTGCCTCGATGTGGGCTTGATTCTGCGTAAACCAGTGCTCAAGGTTACAAGCCACCACCGTGACCACTATCTCTGGCTTTAGATTACCCAGAGTTGATTCCCAGGTCTTTTTTTAGAAGGGATTCTATTTTCTTGTCTATGGTGTCTGTCAGAGCCCCCATATCCTCGAAGGCCAGATCTGTGTCTGCAAACCTGCGAGAAGGTTTCGTCCAGTTTGGGGTTCTTGTTCCAGACTGACGCTGGGTCACCCGAAAACGGTAACCTTCTTTTCAAGGATCTGGAAAAGAAGGGCTTCCGCACAGGATCCTGCCATTCCTTTTTAACTGTCTCTACCAGGACCTCCTGAACTGGGAAAACTTTTTTCTGTTCTCCCAATCCCCTATACATCTGGTCGTGGAGAGACAGGGGTTTCTTGTCCGCCTGAATACCCAAGGTGGTAGAGATTGCCCCTAAAAGGTCCTTTAACCTCATCAAGGGACAGTTTGTATCTTGAGGGTTTCCTGGACTCCCCGTCCAGATTCTCTCCCTCAGATTCGTCCTGATAACCGGAGGTAGCACTGTCTGGCTCCTCCCTAGCCTCCTCTCCGGAAGCCCCCACAGTTTCCTCTGCCGAAGTGGCCATAGGTTGGGAAGATGCAGAGCCCTGTGCAAGAGGCGGGGTTGTACTCTGTGATGCAGAAGAGGGATTAGGGGGAAATTGCAAAGACTCAAACAAGGTTTTGAAGGACTGAAAAGTTGAGGACAACTCTTTAACCGATGCCGCTAACCCTATCTCTTGCTCTGATGCCCTTTCATTAACCAACACATCAATACAATATTTACATAACACCCTTTTCTAAGCCTCCCCCCCTAGGGTATCCCTACAGGAGGCACACTTTCTCTTAGAGCTATGTGTGGCTTTTTTCTCTGTAGCTTTCTGAAATGCATGCAAAAAAAACACAAATCAATATCCCCATAAATCATCACACAGAGATACAACCAAGGGGAGTACCTAGCTCCTTCTATAAAATAAGGGACTTGGTCTCCCCCTTCCCGACCACCTAGAGGGGTCCCCCCCCCACTACAGGAACCATGGTGGGGGAGGGAAATCCTAGGCAGAGAGGACCCTTCCCCAGGATGCTCTTACCTTTGGATGGCTGGAGTTGGCATCGCTGAGCTCTGTCTGAGCATCTGCTTCTGACATGCTGGTGGTGCAGCCTGTAGAGTCTTCACACCACCTGAGCTGTGATTCCGACTAGTTTCCAGCCTCTGTCCGGCTCCGCGACCCGGAACTGGAAGTCACAGGTCAAAGGGAAGCATCCGCAATTCTGCCTACCCCCTATCCCCGCCGGAAATAACATCACCCACCGTCCGGGCTGCCTGGTTCCACTCTGCAGCCTATACTTTGTACAGGGGGAATGGTGATGCCTCCCTGACAACAGCCCTGTGGCTGTGATAGCGGACCCCTGTTCTTCCACCTGCGCTCGGCGAAGCTGGGGAGACAAAATATGCAGCCGGCAAGTACCATGCCACTGCCCTGGAGAACCCCTGTCTCCTTAACAGGGACTGAAAAATAAAGCCCCCAGTCTCGCTGACTGTTGTAGGCCAGGTTCCTAAGCAGTGTCTCCCCACCGGGGGAAACACAAATAACTGAGGCTGGCAGGGGGAGGTGAAAATTTATGGGGGCTGGCACAGTGTTTCCGAAGGAAGAGGAGGAGCCGAGGTCTCATTGTGGCTGTCCTGAAAGAGGGGGGGATTAGGAAGGGCAGGTGTCCCAATACTTTTGACTATATATTCACACACACACCCCTATATATACACACACTAATGTGCCAATAGATGTTTTATGGTGTACAAGGGGCTAAATTAGGTGACAAAAGTAAAGTAATAGCACTGACAGTAATAACACTGCAAGGGTCTGCAAGGAAAGTAGTTCTGCAGAGTAAATAGAGTAAATCACAAGGAAGTCTTCTGACCTCCATTTCCAAGAAAACTGATATGTTATGCTGGAGCCAGGAGAGTCCTGAGAGAATGCACACAGGGAAATACTGCTCAAACTGGGGAAAAAGAAGAGAAGAAATTAATCTTGTGTGTGGTTGCCAAGAACTCTGTTAAGAGGAGCCCAGAGTATTGCTGGGGATTCCTGCTAGGAGAAATGTATACAGGATGACTGGCTATATTACTGTCAAAAAAAAAAAAAAAAAAAAGGAAAGCCGCTAAGGAGCAGCTCTAACCGCAATGTGGATGATAATCTAACATTCTCTTCCTGGCAGCCAGCATGTGTGTATACAGTAGTATTTTCAGAGAAAACTCTGGATAGTTAGGCTGGCCACAAAGACGCGGCAGCCTCTTTGAGGGCAAAAAGTGAAACGACACCTTTCCAACCTCTCACCTTAGTCTTCCTACGGACCAAACTAACTGGTAGATATAACCTTAACACAAGATGTGACTTCTTATTCCTTTTTTTCCACTGGATAGGGAACGATTGGTACTGCATTGCACAAATTTTCAAATAAGTTTCAATTGGTGGAAAAACAAGATGGTTATTTTCCCCCGTATATGAAGTTCATGTGACCCCAAAGGCCATCCAATGATCATAACCAAACTGAGCTCAGAATAGTTCTTTGTTTTACACCGTTAGATACTGTATGCCCACCCTTCATATAACCCTGCAATAATTGTAGGGGAACGTCAAATGTTGGATTAAATTTCTAGATCTTCATTGCAGCCAAACTATAGGAAAATATATACACAATAGAATGATGTAGCTCAACTTACAAAAAATGACCACAATATAATAAAAGTGCATACAATTGTGCAAAAAATGTGTACAAAAAAAAAATCTACAATTATATATATATAATCCAATGTACATCCAAAAATATCAAAGACGAAAACGATAAAATTTGCAAACAATTGTGCAAAAATATATGTACAAAAATTAGTTTAAAGTATATCCAAAAATATAAGGAAAAGAAAACCATATCCAATTTGAATACATTCCAATCACCAATGAGACATGCAATGCAAAGTGTGAATCCTCCACCCTTGTAGATTAGCCTTTCACCTCACTGCTGTGACCCCTGCATTACCAGTAGGTCTCACCACATGTCTTTACCTCTCTGGGGATGAAGATAAAATGCTGCTGCTTCAAATGCCTCTTACTCAGATGGATGGATGATTAGATTTCCAATCCCCACATCATACACGCAGGAAGAAAAATCACACAGATCTAATGCTCTTCATTTAAAACTTCACATTTAGAAAAAGGTATAAGAATGATAGATAGTTAATCCCGCGCTATCATGTGTGGGTGTCTGCAAGTATGGAAAAGCTGCTTGCACCGAATAGGGTCCCACTCGACCCTATGCTGACAGGGAACTAAATTAAAGGTATGGTGCTGTGCTAATCCAATAATAGACTCACACTGCTGCTAAAGGTAGCAGTATGTATAACAAATCCTAATGGGAAACTGCATAAACTGATTTTGTATCACAATGTCAAACTGTGGAGCATAAATAAAATAATAAAGTTGACTTGCTAGTACATAGCAGAAAGTAGTGTATATAGTGTTCAAAAAAGTGACACAGTGCCAAACAATTCAGTGCAAAATAATACAATACTAGGAGTGTAATGCTACTATTACACACAGTGACTCCTCTTCGTGACAAGAATCCTGCACTAATAAGTAATGACCCTTTACCTCAGTATTATGAGGTAAGGGGCCATTACTTATTAGAGCAGGATTCTTGTCACGAAGAGTCGCCGCTGTGTTGTTTTCCCTGGTTTATACACCTTAAGGCATACACCTACTATATGCCCTGTGAAGAATCATCTTGCTTGGTGTGAAGTCACTGGATGTTCTATTAGCACACTATGGACTAATACCCCTGTCACTTGTTTTATTTCACTAGGCACTCTATTGTTTATCCACTTACGCATATACAATCTATTTGGCGTTTTTTTCATTAGAAGATTTGTCACTGCGTGTATTTTCACATTGGACATGCTGGGATCACAGTGTGCCCCTATGTGTGCATGACACACACGATCGCATTACTTTGCACTGTATTGCACTTTCTTCACCAGTTGAATTTATGTGCACTATTATTTATTTATTATTGTATTACTACTTAATAATGTAATAATGTTTTAAATCTATGAGTATATAAGTTTACATTATGTCCCTAGTAGGGCATTACACTCCTAGTATTGTATTATTTTGCACTGAATTGTTTGGCACTGTGTCACTTTTTTGAACACTATATACACTACTTTCTGCTATGTACTAGCAAGTCAACTTTATTATTTTATTTATGCACTTGGCACTTTATTTATGCTCCACAGTTTGACAATGTGATACAAAATCAGTTTATGCAGTTTCCCATTAGGATTTGTTATACATACTGCTACCTTTAGCAGCAGTGTGAGTCTATTATTGGATTAGCGCAGCACCATACCTTCCATTTAGAAAAAGGTATAGTATTGCACTTACAAAAATGGCACTATAGGCTAACCATGAATCGAGTTTGTCATATAGAATCACAGGATCCTTAGATGCAGCGATAATCGCGGGATGACGCCATATAGGTGAAAACCTCGTCCTATGCGTATGTTACGTCCAAACCTCTGGAATTTTTTAATTTCATTTATATAGTATTGGATTGTACAGATTAATTATTTACAAACTATAGGAAAAGATTGGTGACCCACAAAGCCTACAATTGCACAAGGTAAAAAAAAAAAAGAATTGCTTACAAAAAGGTATTGAAAGAGAAATAAGCAACTATTCTCAATGACTAAATATGAAATATCTGGACACTGTGGATACAATATTACCTTTGCAATCATTTCGATCAGCCATTCACTATATAGCAACAAAATGTTGTGCCCAACATAATGGAGCTCATTCCAATCCCCCACTCACACTTATTCTCCAACAACCTCCTCTATCAACTTCTAATTCTATTGCATGTCTATTGATTTGAAATGAATTCAATTAACTACAAACAAAACTTGTTAGGCTGTAATTTTCCCAACTACTGTATTTTAACAGCAGAGCAGGACTAGTGGGCAGATGAGAACAGTTGGGTTGCATGTGCCCTCAGGCTGCAAAAACAAATATAGTTTACACTAATAGGTTTAGATTACACCCCACATTTTAACACTCTGCTACTAAATCGCAAGGACTTTAATATGCACAAACTTCAACCAATGTGATGTGTCACAACAAACCCAAAAACCATACTAAGTCATTCTGTGACTTGTGATATCTTGTATACTTGTGCACCCAACAGCTGATGCATCACAATCTGACATGGACCACCTGGTTTGTTTTGCAAAAATGTGTTGCACGCAAACATGAAAAATGTAGGGAAATGAAAATTAGATAAGGAGATATGCACCAAGACAATTGTTACTAGTGACATGTTCCCTCAGAAAAGGTAGGGAGGATTGTGTGTTACCAACAAAATCCAACCCCAGAATTATATGCATGCCCCACCCCCATCAAACAGAAGTGAGCACTTTGTGTGCATCTAAACTTTACAGCCAAGTAAGCACCATTCCCTGAGCTTTCCACATCAAGGAGGGGAAGATTTTTCACTGTCAGAAAAGATGCACTAAGGCAAGCCATTGATGTAAACCACTTGATTCCCTCATCAACATAGTCAACGTTGATGGGGGAGCCTTGCTGGCTGAATAAGATTACTGGTAGCGGAAAAAGCCGCTGGCAGAAATCGCATTTATAAAAATCTGACAGGCTGGTTGTACTCAAGTCAATCGATGGCTCGACTTGGGTACAATCAGCCTGCCCATACATAGATCGAAATTCCTGCTGAACCAATTGAATTTCAATGCATGTATGGCCAGCTTAATCAGTGTAAACAACCTCTACTTTCAAAAAAAGTGTTTGATAGGAAGGTATGGAGTGTCACACACTGAACTTTGTATCATGAATACACCAAATATAGGGATACAGATTTGAGATTAAGAAATAGGATTTTTTAAAATTGGATATGTTTTATAACAAATTAGAATACATAAGAGCTTCTTTTCAAAATTTTCATTTATATAAATAAAAACAAAACACCCAGTGGTAATCAAATACCACCAAAAGAAAGCTCTATTTGTATGAAAAAATTATATAAAATTTCACTTGTGTATAGTGTTGCAATACAGCGCAATTGTCAGTTAAACTAGCGCAGTGCTGAATAGCAAAAAATAGTCTGGTCGTGAAGGTGGTAAAATGGTCAAGCGGTTAAACTATCTCCGCAAGGAATCACTTCACAATGTGTTTTGAATTCACAACCATTATGAGATATATGAGGATCCACATCCTAACGAACTATATACAAGCCAAGATTTAAAAGAAATAAAAAAAATCTGTCAGCAGTGCCACAGCAATGATCACCAAGAGACATCTTCAGCTAAGAAGAGAACCATGTTACTTACTTCCTTGTTTAACATAAAATGGCACATAAAAAAAAAAAAAAAAAAAACCACATTAAAATCTTACCCAAATATGGAATACAAGGAGTCATCTTCAAGCTATTGATATAGTCTCTTAGGCGTTTGTAATTATCTTCCTTGCTAACTACATACTCCAGTTTCTCAAAAGTTGTCTTGTCTTTCCGACTCAAAAGCTGAAATATAAAAATAATTTTATTAGGCATATGGGTCATGTAATTCAGAAAACTAATAAAGACATACAACCATATATAGGAATATCTGTCCTTGTGCTAAATTGCTTACTTTGAGTTTAGTAATAAAAAATAAAAAATAGGATTTTTCGTCATACTTACCTGTAAAATCCTTTTCGAGTACATCATTAGACACAGAGTTAGGCTAATATTCATTACCTGCTGGGTTATACTTCATATCCAGGTGAATGGACACTGGTAGACTAAAAGGTCTTTAGATAAGAAGTGATCCCCTATATAACCTCTCCCATACAGGAAGTACTTCAGTTTTGTAGCAAGCACTGAATCCTCAAAAAGAGGAGAGGGACCTCGGTGTCCCATGATGTACTCAAAAGGATTTTACAGGCAAGTAAGATAAAAATGAACTATTTTCTTTTTCATACATCATGGCACACAGAGTCAGGCTAATATTTATTACCTGCTGGGACGTCCCAGAGCAATAGCCTTGAGGGGAGGGGAGGGACCCTGCCAAACAATAGCCAATAGACCTTATACGGAAGCCCGCAGTACACTGCAGCGGAAAGCCAAATCCTCGGCTGCTCAAACATCCACTTGATAAAATTTTGCGAACGTATGCACTGAAGACCAGGTAGCAGCCTTACAAATCTGAGCCACAGATACCTGATGGCAAAAAGCCCAGGAGGTTCCTACACCCCTGGTAGAATGAGCTCTCACCCTAAAGGTAATGACTGGAACTCCAGGGGATCGGAGGGAAAGCATAAACCAGGGAGTACTGGCTCCATGTAACTACCAGAGCATCTGCCTTAATTGCCAGAGGATCTCTTGTTCAGGACACAAACTGCTGTAGCTTGTTGAACCTGGATGCCAGTAGGTCGAACCTCCGGCCAGCCCCAACATTGGCAAATTTCCTGGAACAGGCGGCTGATATAATATTCCAGTTTTCTACTCCCGGGATATGGACTGCCGGTAGAATCGGCACATGTCCCTCTGCCCAAGCTAGTATGTGGTTCACCTCCTTCAGAGCTGAAAGACTCCTGGTACTGCCTTGGTGGTTTATACAGGCCACTGCAGTGGCATTGTCGGACTGAACCCCGATAGGGTAGTCCTGAAGCTCCACTGCCCGTAATTCCAGGACATTGATGGCCAGGATCTGTTCTGTCCTTAACCATTTCTCCTGAGCTGGGAGCTCTTCTAGGGTCGCTCCCCAGCCTGAGAGACTGGAATCTGTAGTCAATACTCTCCAAGTTACCGGGAAGAAGGATCTTACCTTTCGCAGGTTGTGATCTTGCAACCACCAGTTTAGGCTTAAGCGTGCCCGAGGAGATAAGAACATTGGTAATCAAGGGCTCGTCCTCATGTTCCAAGCCAACAGGATGTCTTGTTGTAGTGGGCTGGAATGGAACTGGGCATAGGGCACTGCCTTGAAGGAGGATACCATACTCCCTAGAAGACTCATACAGAGCCGAATGGAGGGTTACCTGGTGCCCCTTATCTGACGCAACTGATCCTTCAGGGTACAAATCCTTGCGGGTGGCAAGAATACTCTTGCTTGGACCGTATCTAGGATCAGACCTAAATACTTTAGACTTTGAGCTGGTCTCGAGGTTGACTTTTCGGTATTTATGATTCAGCCTAAGCTTTCCAAATACGGCACTGTGCCGGTTATGCTCTGTTCTAAAGCCTGTAGTGAGTGATCTCTGAGCAGGAGGTTGTCCAGATAACAGAGCACCAAGATCCCTTGAGCCCTTAAAAGACACATTACTGGTACTAGGACCTTTGTGAACTCCCAGGGAGCTGTAGAAAGCCCGAAGGGTAGAGCCACAAACTGAAAATGACGTTCCTTTAACTGCAAATCACAGGAACCTCTGATGAGGCTGAAAGATAGGTACGTGTAAATATGCGTCCTTTATATCGATGGAGGCTAGAAAGTCTCCCATCTGGAGTGAGGCTACTAGTGAGCAGTCAGACCATCCGAAAGGACTGGATCAGTAGATACTGGTTCAGGGCTCTTAGGTCCAAAATGGGCCTTGTGTCCCAGTTTGTTTTTTGAACACTAAACAGGTTCGAGTAAAACCCTGTGCCTTTTTCAGATACAGGAACCTCTACAATCACTCCTTGATGCACTAAATGAGGTAGTGACTGAAGCAATAAGTTTCTTTTTGGAGGATCCGAGGGAACACGGGATCTTAAAAACCTGAGGGGGGACCCCCTGCAAATCCAGCTTGTAACTGCGGGATATAGTTGAGCTGACCCACTACTCGTCCTGAATTATTGTTCTCCAAATGTCCGCAAAGTGCAGCAGCCTTCCCCCACCCGATGGAGTGGGGGCATCCCCACAAAAGGAGGGTTTGGTGCTGGTTTTAGAAGAATTTTGGATCCAGGGCTTTTTCTGGCCCTGGCCTTGCCCCTGGTCCTAGCGCCCTGTTGGCGGCGGAACTGCCTCGGCGCTGAGACATTTGAGGAAGCAGTCCCTGAGGTTTAAAACGAGGGACCCCTGGTGCTTTTTCTAAAAAAAAAAGTAGAGATCTCTTCCCTCCGGAAATCTTTTGGATATATTTATTCAAATGATCACCAAACGTTCCCCATGAAAGGAGAAACCTGCCAATAACTTCTTACAAGGAAGTTTGGCTGACCAGTTCTTAGGACACAAAAGTCTGCGCACATGTACAGGCAAGAGAGCCAAACAAGAAACTTGCTGTATTGAATCCTTTAAAACATCAACAGCAAAACAGAGCTCGAGGAATATCTGCCTTATTTTCAGGCAGATCATCCTCCTCCTGGTTAGGCCTGTCAGAACGTCTGATCTGATCCTTTAAGAAAAAAGCAAGTGAAATGCCCCAGGGATTTTGTGGGCAGGGGTTGGAACAAGATAAAGGAGTAAAGGCGTATATAAAGAAAGTAGTACAAAATGTATTAATAAGACCTGATCCTTTACAGACTGGCAGATACCAATTGCTGCAACAGCTAACTGAATAGCTGAACTTACCAAAAAAAAGGAAGCCTTTACTAATGACTCCAATTTCTTGTCAACAGGGTCTTTCAAGCCCTGTGCCTTATCTACCGGACAAGTCAAGTTTTTGTTTAACCACCTGCCGACCGCCGGCCGTCAATTGACGGCCAGGCGGCGCGGCTCTCGTTGCGGGAGGGCGTCAGATGACGTCCTCCCATTTAAACAGGGAATGCGCGCGAACGTGCGCGCGCATCCCTGTTCCTTCGGTGGCGGCGTGTCACGGAGACACCGCTTGCCGAGGGGGGTGAACAGCCATTGGACATGGCTGTTTACCACGTGATCGGCCGTGATGAAGTCACGGCCGATCACAGATAGGTCCACACCATTGTGCACGGCGCATGCGCGCGAGCGCGCTGCGCGTGCACGTAGGTGACGGAGTGTTCCCGGGAACACTACTCGTCACCGACGCCGGTAAACAGCCATTGGTTGGCTGTTTACCCACGTGATCGGCTGTGATCCATTCACAGCCGATCATAAATGTAAACACAGAGCAGTAACTAGCTGTTACCAGCTCTTCTCTCCTCACACACCGTTTCCAGTGTGAGGAGAGAAGAGCCAGAAGCAGTGAGTTACCGATCTGTGTTCTGTAGTGTCTGCACCAACACCACACCTGTCCCATCGCCCCCCCAACTGTCATCTGTCACCCAACTGTCACCAGTGTCACCCAATAAAGTGCACCTGTCACATAAGGGACTGCCGTCAGTGACCGTCAGCGGTGCACCCGTCAGCGACCGCCAGCCGTCACCCGTCAGCGACCGCCAGCCGTCACCCATCAGCGACCGCCAGCCGTCACCCATCAGCGACCGCCAGCCGTCACCCATCAGCGACCGCCAGCGGTGCTCCTGTCACCCGTCACAAATCAGTGACCATCAGCGGTGCACCTGTCACCCGTCACAAATCAGTGACCATCAGCGGTGCACCTGTCACCCGTCACCCATCACCCGTCACCCATCAGTGACCGCCAGCCATCACCCGTTACCCATCACCTGTCACCCATCACCGATCACCTGTGACCTTTTAGTGACCGTCACCCATCACCAGTAACTGTCCGTGGCCTGTCACCCATCAGTGACCATCACCTGTCACACCGTCATCACCGATCAGTGAACGTCAGCTGCCACCTATCGCACAGCCCATCAGTGACCGTCACACCGAGTCATGTCCAAAAGAGTATTCAGCAGTGAGGAGGCGTTGCAGATCCTCTCCATGACCGATGAGAGCAACGGGGAGTTCTCATCAGATTCCAATTTGGATTCTGATTCAAGTTCGGCATTTGAACCAAATAGTGAATCGACAAATGATTCGGAGGAAGAATGGGTCCCTCCCAAAAGGGCACGGGACTCTGGAAACCAGGATTATATTCCCAGGCCCAGGCCCAGTACCAGCGCTGCCACCACCAATAGGCCCCAGGAACAAATTCCCAGGCCCAGTACCAGCGCTGCCGCCAGCGTTAGGCCCCGGGAACAAATGCCCAGTACCAGCGCTGCCACCACCAATAGGCCCCAGGAACAAATTCCCAGGCCCAGTACCAGCGCTGCCACCAGCGTTAGGCCCCGGGAACAATTGCCCAGTACCAGCGCTGCCGCCGGCGATAGGCCCCAGGAACAAATGCCCAGACCCAGTACCAGTCCTGCCACATCACGCCTGAGTACCAGCACAGGAAATTCCAATCCAACTACTGGAGTGTCACACCCCCCAAGAGCCAGGGTCTCTACATACATGCCAGATGGTCTTGCCAACCCAATATGGCTGCCTTCCAACTCGGCATCGCCAATTATTCCCCCGTTCACAGCACTGCCAGGTGTGCAGACCAACACCCAAAATTTCTCAGAGATTGATTTCTTTCATATGTTTTTGCCCGACACTATGCTGCAATTTATTGTGGACCAGACAAATTTGTATGCCCAGCAATATATTGCCAACAACCCCCAATCATCCTATGCCCATCCTTTTGAGTGGAGAGATCTGAATTTGGAGGAGTTCAAAATGTTTATGGGCCTCACCCTAAACATGGGAATTACAAAAAAAAAATGAAGGACATGCCTATTGGTCCACCCACCCCATCCACAATATGCCCATTTATTCTGCCCTAATGTCCAGGTCCCGATACAAGATGATAATGCGCTTTCTTCACTTCAGCGACAACACCCAGTGCCCTCCCCACAATCATCCAAATTACGACAAGTTATACAAAATTCGCCCACTGATAAATTTCTTTTCTCAACAATTTGCAGAACTCTATGTCCCCGATCAGAAAATTTGCGCCGATGAGTCCCTGGTACCCTTTTCAGGCCGGCTAGGAATAAAGCAGTATATTCCTAGCAAAAGGGCCAGATACGGAGTAAAGTTATACAAGCTATGTGAGAGAGCCACTTGATATTTGTATGCATTCCGCATATATGAAGGAAAAGATTCCCAGCTCCAGCCCCCTGAGTGCCCGGCCTACATGGGCACAACTGGAAAGATTGTATGGGACCTGGCATACCCACTTCTAAACAAAGGATATCACATTTACGTTGACAACTTTTACACCAGCCTGCCCCTTTTCAAAAACTTATACATCGCAAAAACCCTGGCCTGTGGAACCTCCAGAAAAAATAGAAAGGGCTTCCCACAATCTTTAGTGAACAAAAAGCTGCGAAGGGGGGAAAGAGCATCATTGAGATGCAACGAAGTGCTGGCCTTGAGGTGGAAGGATAAGAGGGACGTGCACATGATGTCCACCATCCATGAAAACACTGCAATTGTGGTACAAAGAAGACAAGGTCCCATTGAAAAGCCAACATGTGTCCAAGATTATAATCTCTACATGGGGGGGGGTAGATTTTAACCATAAAATGATTCAGCCCTATTTGTCAATAAGGAGGTCCCGATTCTGGTATAAGAAGGTAGCAATTTATCTCATCCATTTGGCCATTTACAATTCCTACGTAGTCTACACCAAATCCATTGAAAGCCCCGCCCCCTTCCTAAAATTCATAGAAGAAGTTGTCACGTCCCTCATCTATCACCAAAGACCCCCCCAAGAAGACCTTCGCTCTGAGGCTGTTTGCCGACTCCATGAGCGCCACTTCCTCTTCAGCATTCCACTATCTGAAGCAGGCCGAAGACAGCAAAAAAAATGTCGCGTGTGCACCAAAAGAGGATTTAGAAGAGATACCAGCTACCATTGTCCCTCCCAACCTGGCCTTTGCATTGGTGAATGCTTCCAAATTTATCACACATCCATAAAATATTAGCCCATATTTTTAACCATTTCCCCATTTTCATCATCTGTGCTGACCGTTTTCCATTCTTTCCCAAATAACCATGCCACTGCCTTCCATGTGAACTGACCCTGGCCTGTTTTTTGACTATGCCTCTGCCTACCATTTGGACTGCTTTCATGTGAACTGACCCTGGCCTGTTTTGTGACTATGTCTCTGCCTACCGTTTGGACTGCCTCCACGTGAACTGACCCTGGCCTGTTTTATCAACTACTCTACTGCCTACCGCTTGGACTGCTTACATGTGAACCGACCCTGGCCTGTTTTATGGACTATGCTTTTGCCTACCGCTTGGACTGATCTGTTGGCCTGCTACTGTAGTACACAGGTGTCTCACATATGTGAGGGGCTCCAGAATTGTTTTTCCGGTTGGAGAAAACAATTATTTTTGTTTTCTCCGGGTTTCGGAATTAGGGTCTGGAGTCCGGAGGCTTCATAGAGATTTGGGTGGGTCGAAGCCTCTACCCCTGTGCCCAGGTCTTACCTGATTGTGGCCCTCAGCCTGCTGCTGACTTACTTCCACCATGACCATGCCTGTCGCGGTACAATAATGAGTGTCTGCAGTTAACAGTGTACCAGGACCAATATTATGGCTGTGATGGCTGTCTCTGCCTGGACAATTTCTATGGACTGTGCTGTGCCGACTATAGACAATATTCCTGCTTGCTGCCTGGATAGTTAATATTGCGGTCGCTAAGCACCTCCCTGCCTGCTGCCTGGACCAGTGCTCTCCTCTGTGGATACTACTAAAAGCACAGGTAATGCTTTTTTTTACCCTTTCTGCAATAGAATTTATTTTGGACTGTAATTCTTGGTATGTGCATGCTATGTGTTAGAAATATGAAGGGTTTTCAAAAATGATAGGTTGCCAGGAAATTATATATGTCATTTATGCTCCTAGAACGCCTGATGGTGCTACTTTGATGTTGGGCCTCTGTATGTGGCCAGGCTGTGTAAAAGTCTCACACATGTGGTATTGCCATACTCAGGAGTACCACCAGAATGTATTTTGGGGTGTCATCTTTGCTACGTACATGCTATGGTTGGAAATATCTGATAGACAACTTTGTGTAAAAAAAAAATGTGTTTTCATTTTTTTCCACATTTTCCAAAAACTTTTGGAAAAAAATGAACCGTTCAAAAGACTCATTATGCCTCATAGATTATACGTTGGGGTGTTTGCTTTCCAAAATGGGGTCATTTTGGGGGCAATTCCATTGTCCTGGTGCTCCAGGGCCTTCAAAAATGCAATAGGTGGTTGAGAAATGAGATGTGTCATTTATGCTCGTAGATCGCCTGATGGTGCTACTTCAATGTTGGGCCTTTGTATGTGGCCACGCTGTGTAAAAGTCTCACACATGTGGTATCGCCATACTCAGGAGGAGTAGCAGAATGTATTTTGGGGTGTCATCTTTGCTACGTACATGCTATGTGTTGGAAATATCTGATAAATGGACAACTTTGTGTAAAAAAAGTGTTTTCATTTTTTTCCACATTTTCCAAAAACTTCTGGAAAAAAAATGAACCGTTCAAAAGACTCATTATGCCTCATGGATTATACGTTGGGGTGTTTGCTTTCCAAAATGGGGTCAGTTTGGGGGCAATTCTTATGTCCTGGTGCTCCAGGGCCTTCAAAAGTGTAAATGGTGGTTGAAAAATGAGATGTGTCATTTAGGCTCATAGAACGCATGAAGATGCTACTTCAATGTTCGGCCTTTGTATGTGGCCAGGCTGTGTAAAAGTCTCACACATGTGGTATCGCCATACTCAGGAAGAGTAGCAGAATGTATTTTGGGGTGTAATTTGTTGTATGCATATGCTCTGAGAGAGAGAAAAGAAATAACCTGTTAATATGACAATTTTGTAAAAAAAAAACAAAAAAAAAAAAAATCTTCATTTTGCAAAGAATTGTGGGAAAAAATTACAACTTAAAAAAATTCACCATGCTACTTACTTAATACCTTGGAATGTCTACTTTCTAAAAAGGGGTCATTTAGGGGGTATTTGTACTTTTCTGACTTGTTAGTGTACCAAGAAATGATAGACCATCAGTACATCTGTGTGTGTTCAGATGTGATCAATTTTCAGTGATTGGCACCATAGTTTGTAGACGCTATAACTTTCACAAAGATCAAATAATTTACACTAATTTGGGTTATTTTTACCAAAGCTATGTAGCAGTATAAATTTTGGCCAAAATTTATGAAGAAAAATTACTAATTTGCAAAATTTTATGACAGAAACAAAGAAAAAGGCATTTTTTTCACAAAATTTACGGTCTTTTTTATTTATAGCACAAAAAATAAAAAACCCACTAGTGATTAAATACCACCAAAAGAAAGCTCTATTTGTGTGAAAAAAAGGACGCAAATTTCATATGGGTACAGTGTTGCACGAGTAATTGTCATTCAAAGAGAGAGCGCTGAAAGCTGAAAATTGGTCTGGGCAGGAATGGGGGGTGTAAGTGCACTGTATTGAGGTGGTTAAAGTGGTGGTCCACCCTGAAAAAAAAAATTGCACAAAAAAATACGTAAAAAAAAAAAATGGAGGAAAAAATCAATACATTTTTTTTACTTACGTGAAATGGCTGTTGCTAGGCAGTCTTCCTAAACTGCCTCTTCCTACATTGCAGTGATCATCAGTCTTATGTTCCCAGCGTTGTCTTCTGGGGAATGGGGCGCGGTGTGTTATGGGA
This sequence comes from Lithobates clamitans, assembly GCA_037952925.1. Classification (NCBI taxonomy): domain Eukaryota; kingdom Metazoa; phylum Chordata; class Amphibia; order Anura; family Ranidae; genus Lithobates; species Lithobates clamitans. Next base: position 6,019,494 of record JBBGZY010000992.1, read on the forward strand.
CCTGTGTGTGTCCCACAACACATCGCGTCATATTCGCAAAGCGCTCGCGCAGTAGGAAACTGGCAGTGAAGCCGCAAGGCTCCACTACCCGTTTCCCTTACTTAAGATGGCGGTGCCGGGACCCAAGAGCCGAGGGACGGGTCGTCCTCGGGCGGCCGACATTGCGGGCACCCAGGACAGGTAAGTCTACTTATTTAAAGTCAGAAGCTACAGTGTTTGTAGCTGCTGACTTTAAAAAAAAAAAAAATGTAGCTGGCCGGAATCCCGCTTTAAGGAAGAGACTGCTGCATCTACGGCTGGCATGCTCTACTTAAACTTTTCATCCATGATATATAAAAAGGGAAAACCTCTTAGAAGGAACAAAAATCCTGTCAGGATGTTCCCAATCAGCATACACCGCTTGCTCCAACAGAGGGTGTAAGGGGAAAGCCTGTGTGGCCTGAAGAGGCCTCAGGGATCCAAAAGAGGACTAGGGAAGCTCAAGGCAACTTAAAGGCAGAACGAATCATTTCAGTAAGAGTCAGGATCAAAAGCCTCTGATTGACAGGTAGACACCAACTGGATGTCATCTTCCAGATTGCTCGGAAGCAGACTCATCGCAAGGCCTTCCACAGAATCCTGAGCTTTAAGCTCTTCCCCATCCTCAACCCATTTCTGGTCCAGTCTAGGAGGCTCCAGGGAGGGGGATCTGTCAGTCTTCTTGCCACCCTGCGAGATGGAGGCAATCATGCCAGCAATCCTGTGCTCTAACCCGGCTAGGGCTGAGGACAGTTTATCCTTAGTGATAAAGGGTGAAGCAGCAGCGATGACTGTAGGCACAATCCCAGATAGGCGCAGCGGCTCAGATTGCCCGGAAGCCTCTGGGATATGACTAGGTTCATCAGGAACTACTGATGACATAGGTGTGTCCTCCCCTGTAGTGTCAGTCCCGCTTTTTTTTTAAATTACATTTTCTAGCAACAAAAAGGGAGGACCTGGGTGTAGTATTAACACACGTCAGAAGGGAGACCTTTTAATAGGGCTCACCAAGCCCATATGCAACAATCCTGCTAAGCACCTTTAGCCTGCCAAGCAACACCTGGTGATTCACGTGACCCGGGTACGGAGAAATTAACCGTTGCGAATGCCTGGTTCGGAGCCTCCTCTGTGCCCCACAGCTGCCTTCTGCAAGCACCGCATGCCTGGCATACACAGTTTAAATAATCTGGCTGTGCGCCAGAACATTCTGTGTGCGCGCATGCACTTGTGTGGTCCCAACGTACGGGCGTGGCTGTATTCGCGTATGATGCAAATCTTTGTGCGCCCAAATAAAGGCTACGGGACATGTGCAGCTAAGTCACGTGGAGCAATGGCCGCCAAACTGCTGAGCCCAGCCTGTTTTGTTACCTGTATGATGGCGCACCATCATACAGGTAACAAAACAGCCAGACACAAGCAAAAAAAGGTACACTTTGCAAAAACCCACGGCTAGACCAAAAACTCCACCGTATGGTCACCGCACACTGGTGTCCAGCCTCTAGCTAGTTGACTGATTGTTACAATCACTGGGACACCCTACAATAATTAAAGGGGTTTCACATACCCATCCAGGCGCAGGGCAGCTTAGAAACTAAGAGCCCAATCTTCACCCTCCATGGCAGGTTCATGTCGCTTGATTACCTTCAAGGACTGGATAGCCTTTTCATGTTTAGGGTCCACTCCCTTGGAACTGTACAGCACCCTGCAGGAATGCTTTAGCGCTGTGGGTGTCCAGGATTCCACTTCGCAGGGTTCAGCCCCCGGAGGCTGCATTGCAGGCAAAACCTCGCAGGATCTTAAGTCTTCTTTGCGAAGCTCAGGTACCATTTATCTAAGCATACAAGCCTGTGTCAAACGTATCCGATCGGTCAATCCCTTGATTCATTTAAGAAAAGTTAGTGGGACTAGAGACCTGGAGCTCCGAGAGCTCAAACAACCGTGCTATCCACCTTGCAGACACTGGTAAAAAAACTGAAGTACTTCCTGTATGGGAGAGGTTATATAGGGGATCAATTCCTGTCTAAAGCCCTTTGATCTAGCAGTGTCCATAAACCTGGAGATGAAGTATAACCCAGCAGGTAATGAATATTAGCCTAACTCTGTGTACCATGATGTACGAAAAAGAAAACAAACACTGTCTAAATAAAGTAGAATAAAGATAATCCATTAAATATATAAATTAAAAAAAACGTTAAAGCTGAACAAGTTTAAGCTTGTTCACCTTAAACCCAATGATTTCACATGCAGTATTTTTTTCTGCCATTAGATGCCCTCAGTATGATGGCCAGCATCACTGAGCACACTTCCTCTAATCCCAGGTCATCAAGGACTTGTCCCAGCCTGTGACTGGACAGTGAAAGGCGAAGCAGAACAGTAATGACCTCAATTTCAGTCACACTGCTTTCTGCTCCTATAAACATGCTTCTTTCCAGCGCATGAACAGATTGGCTCCTTAAACTGCATCTTGCTCTCACTCCAGCTCTGCTGTACAAAATACTACAGAATACTAATACAAGGTCACATTCAGGTACTAACACGGCTTGCACAATTATGGGAGTTCCGAAACACCTTGAATGTCAGTGTTCTAATAAATGACAGATTGCCTTGCTTTGGCCCTCAAGACAACCTGTTACTGGAGGTCTCAAAGTACTCCCTCGCCATAGTCTGAGGCATGCATCCTTAGGGTGATCGACTTGCTTATGCAAAGATCTTTTAAAAGATTGTACTCATAAGCCCCTCAACCGTCGGATAGTCTGGGGATAGCTGCAATTCTGTAACTCCACATAGCAACTCCATCATTTAGCAAAGTCTCAGAAAACCAAAATGCTGAAATGGCATTTTCCCACAATGGCCCCTGTACAGTTAAGCCACGCAGGCTTTCCACAATCCATAGAAGAACTAAAACATAATTGATTATAACTGAAGAAAAATGCATGCAGTGCTTTGTAATCAGCCAAACAATGCAGCCATTGACTGAATCACATAAGTTATTTAGATTCTGGGCTAAATTAGAGGACTGGATGAAAGTCTTAAATATGACAGCACAAGGACTAATTATTCCATAATAAAATAAAAGTCTAATTTAAAAGTTAACAAAAAAAAAAAAAAACACACCAAAAGTCTTGAGCATCAAAATGCAAATTAAACTACAGTACATATAACCAAGGCTACAATGCCCCATGCTGGATACAACAGCTATGACACTTTACATGTACAGTATCTCACAAAAGTGAGTACACCCCTGACATTTTTGTAAATATTTTATTACATCTTTTCATGTGACAACACTGAAGAAATGACACTTTGCTACAAAGTAGTGGGTGTACAGCTTGTATAATAGTGTCAATCTGCTGTCCCCTCAAAATAACTCACACAGCCGTTAATGTCTAAACCGCTGGCAACAAAAGTGAGTACACCCATAAGTGAAAATGTCCAAATTGGGCCCAAAACGTCACTATTATTTTCCGGCACTGCCTTAACCCTCTTGGGCATGGAGTTCACCAGAGCTTCGCAGGTTGTCACTGGAGTCTTCCTCCAGTCCTCCATGACGACATCACGGAGCTGGTGGATGTTAGAGACCTTGCGCTCCTCCACCTTCCAGTGGTAGTCTTGAAGGTGTGTTTTGGGTCATTATGTTGGAATACTGCCCTGCGGCTCAGGCTCCGAAGAGAGGGGAACGTGCCCTGTTTCAGTATGTCACAGTACATTTTTATAGGTAAAGTTGATCCAGGGAAAATCTGATTGCCTCTTGGGGGATCAGGAAGGAATTTTTTCCCCTGCTGTAGCAAATTGGAGCATGCTCTGCTGGGGTTTTTTGCCTTCCTCTGGATCAACTGTGGGTATAGTATTGGGTATATTGGGTTGTATGATTTTTTTTTTTTTATGGTTGAACTGGATGGACTTGTGTCTTTTTTCAAACTGACTATGTAACTATGTAGTACATGTTGGCATTCATGGTTCCCTCAATGAACTGTAGCTCCCCAGTTCCGGCAGACCTCATGCAGCCCCAGACCATGACACTCCCATCACCATGCTTGACTGTAGGCAAGACACACTTGTCTTTGTACTCCTCACCTGGTTGCCGCCACACATGCTTGACACCATCTGAACCAAATAAGTTTATCTTGGTCTCATAAGACCACAGGACCTGGTTCCAGTAATCCATGTCCTTAGTCTGCTTGTCTTCAGCAAACTGTTTGTGGGCTTTCTTGTGCATCATCTTTAGAAGAGGCTTCCTTCTGGGACGACAGCCATGCAGACCAATTTGATGCAGTGTGGCGAATGGTCTGAGCACCACTGACAGGCTGACCCCCCACCCCTTCAACCTCTGCAGCAATGCTGGCAGCACTCATACATCTATTTCCCAAAGACTAATGCTGGATATGACGCTGAGCATGTGCACTCAACTTCTTTGGTTGACCATGGCGAGGCCTGTTCTGAGTGGAACCTGTCCTGTTAAACTGCTATATGGTCTTGGCCACCATGCTGCAGCTCAGTTTGAGGATCTTGGCAATCTTCTTATAGCCTAGGCCAGTGATGGCGTACCTTGGCACCCCAGATGTTTTGGAACTACATTTCCCATGATGCTCATGCACTCTGCTGTGTAATGGAGCATCATGGGAAATATAGTTCCAAAACATCTGGGGTGCCAAGGTTCGCCATCACTGGCCTAGGCCATCTTCATGCAGAGCAACAATTCTTTTTTTCAGATCCTCATTCAGTTCTTTGCCATGAGGTGTCATGTTGAACTTCCATTGATCAGTATGAGTGAGAGTGATAGCAGCAAATTTAACACACCTGCTCCCCATTCACACTCAAGACCTTGTAACACTAACGAGTCACATGACCCCGGGGAGGGAAAGGGGCTAATTGGACCCAAATGAAAAACAAAAGAGGGCGCACCGGCCTAGTGCATTATCCTTAAAAAAGTTTATTAAAATGTACACAAAAAACTACTACTCACAAAGAAAGATGAAAATCACGCTAAAATGATCTTTTTGGTTAGTGGTGATCAATCCACTGATGGCAGTCTCCAGATCCTACGGGGAAGACATGCAGATCGCTGCCGTCTTCCCGTAGGATCTGGAGACTGCCATCAGTGGATTGATCACCACTAACCAAAAAGATCGTTTTAGCTTGATTTTCATCTACCTTTGTGAGTAGTAGTTTTTTGTGTACATTTTAATAAACTTTTTTAAGGCTAATGCACTAGGCCGGTGCACCCTCTCTTGTTTTTCATTTGATTGTTAGGATATCCCTATCCTTGAGGGCAGCAAAGCAAAAAGCTAAGAGTGTTTGTTTTGTTGTATTGGCTAATTGGACCCAATTTGGACATTTTTACTTAGGAGTACACTTACTTTTGTTGCAAGTGGTTTAAGACAATAATGCCTGTAAGAGTTATTTTGAGGGGACAGCAAGTTGACACCGTTATACAAGCTGTACACTCACTACTTTACCATGTAGCAAAGTGTAATTTCTTGTGTTGTCACATGAAAAGATATAATAAAATATGTACAAAAATGTGAGGGTATACTCACTTTTGTGAGATACTGTATAGATCAAGTAAATGGGAAAGCAAATTATAGGAATTTAGAGCAAATTTTGCCCAAAATGCATGTAAATCATACATCATTTAAATGGCTATAAACTGCCTTTCACTCTCATCCAAACACCTATACTTTAAAAAAGATGTATAGGATATGTTTTTTTCACAATCATACTTTCCTAGGTGGATGCAGCATCTGCCCCTCGCCAGCTCTAACACTGAGAGCCGAGAGATCAAACACTGCCGATCGCTCGGTTCTCACAGTTCAGTGAGCAGAAAGCTGGTGACTGTCAGTCAACGCTCTCTGCTCTGCCCCCCACCCCCGCTCACTGGAGCACAGAGCTGTGGAAGGGGCGGAAGCAGCAGGTGGTGGTCCAGGCATGTGGGCGGATCCCGACCTTTGTCACGAACTTGCCCCGAGCCTGGACCAGCTCTGTGATGTCAGCGGGTTTCAACCCATTGCCTGCTGAAAACAGGTCACGGAAGTGCAGAATGAATGATCTATAGGAGAACAGCCGCCAAACAAGCTTTGGCTGTACTTCTTTTTTAAAGAGAAAATATAGTAGACTTAAAACTCCTATTATTTCACATATACACAGTGGCACCACCAATCCATACTTTAGGTAAAACTGTAAGCCTTTTTTCCAATGGAAAAATGCCCCTACCTTCAGGCTGCATTCAACACCTGAGCGTTTCAAAGTCACGCGTTTTTGCCGCAATTTTGTTCAGGTCACCAATGTAAGAGGCAGAAAAACGCCTGTAATCTGCCCCAAAGAAGCTCATGTTCTTTTTTGGGCTTAGGGCGTTTTTCAGGCGTTTTGCTTCAGGTGACAAAACGCTCAGATGTGAACAGGTGCTATTGAAATAAATGGGATTTTGCTTGTAGGACGTTTCAGGCGTTTTATGAGCTGAAAACACTCAGGTGTGAATGCAGCCTCAAGCCTATGTCACATGTTACCATTCTTGCACAGAATTTATTGTTTTTAACATTATTGCCTCAAAAAAGGGCTGCCTCTAATAAATTACAACACTTTACTGTTAGAATGGTGAGGATGTGGCATGCCCTTCCACAATCTGTGGTTTCAGCAGGTGGTGTCACCAATTTAAAAAAAACTTTTGGATGGGCATCTTATTGAACACAATATATAAGACGGGGTTTATGGGAAGTGGTAGAGACAAATACACAACACATACTCACACAGGTTGAACTGGATGGACCGGTGTCTTTATTCAACATTACCAACTATGTAACTATATGTAACAACCCCAAATTCAAAAAAGTTGGGACGTTTTGTAAAATCTACATAAAAACTCAAAATTCAGTGATTTGCAAATATCAAACCCATATTTTATTAACAGAAAACTTCTTAAATGAGAAAATGTACAATTTTAAGAAAAAATAATAAGATCATTTTGAAATTGATGGCAGCAACACATCTCAAAAAAGTTGGGGCAAGTTTTGTGAGAGGAATGTTGTTCCATTCTTGCCTGTGCATATGCTGCTCTAAAACTTTATATATCCTTCAGCATTGATGGTGCCTTCCCAGATGTGCAAGCTGATAAGCCAGAAGGCACCCTCTCCTGTTTAGTTCAGAGGATGCAGCACTCATGGTTGCCAGAAAGAATGTATGTCATAAGTATGTCATATTTCGATTCTTCTTACCGCAGAACAGTTTTCCACTTTGCAACAGACAGTTTTAAATGGAGCTTTGGCCCAGCGAAGACTGCGGCATTTCTGGATCATGTTCAAATATGGCTTCACCTTATAGTTTTGGATGGCACTGAACTGTGTTCACAGACGGTGGATATTTGGAAGTATTCCTGAGCATATGCAGTGAAGTCCATCACAAAAACATGCCAGTTCCTCATGCAGTGCCATCTGAGATCACAGGCATCCAATATTGTTTCGGCCTTGTCCCTGGCACACATTTCTCCACATTCTCAGAATTTTTTGATGATCTTATTTACTGCAGATGATGATATATTTAAAGTTCTTGCAAATCTATGTAGAGGAACATTATTCTGAAATTGTTGGACAATTTTTAGATGCACTCATTCGGATTGCTGAGCCTCTACCCAGCTTTACTTCTGAGGTACTCTGGCTCCTTAACCCCTTCACGTCTGAACTATAGCTGAAAGACTGCTACAGCGCGGGGCTAAATTGCCAGAAGGGCATCCATGTACGTCCTGCCTGCGGGGTGCACACGGTGTGTTCTGATCAGCAAGTCAATGAGACTCGGCTGATCATAGATCGGAGTAAGGGGCCAATCCCGACCTCTTACTACGTGATCAGCTGTCTGCCAATGACAGCTGATCACATGATTTAAATAGAGCCAGTAATCAGCTATTTTTTTTTCCCTCACGCTGACAGCATGAGGAGAAAAAAAAAACACACATCACCGGGTTCTGTCAGAGGGACATCGGTCCCGAAGAGCCATCTGTGCCCACCAGTGCCACCTGCCAGTGCCACCTACCAGGGCAAATCAGTGCCGCCCATCAGTGGAGAAAAATTACCGTTTGCAAAGTTTTCTAACAAACTATAAAAACTTTTTTTTTTTTTTTCCACAATTTTTTTTTTTTGTTTAGCAAAAAATAAAAAACCGAATAGTGATTAACCACTTCAGCCCCGGAAGGTTTTACCCCCTTCCTGACCAGAGCACTTTTTACAATTCGGCACTGCGTCGCTTTAACTGCTAATTGCGCGGTCATGCAATGCTGTACCCAAACGAAATTTGCGTCCTTTTCTTCCCACAAATAGAGCTTTCTTTTGATGGTATTTGATCACCTCTGCCGTTTTTATTTTTTGCGCTATACACGGAAAAAGACCGAAAATTTTGAAAAAAAATGATATTTTCTACTTTTTGTTCTAAAAAAAATCCAATAAACTCAATTTTAGTCATACATTTAGGCCAAAATGTATTCGGCCACATGTCTTTGGTAAAAAAAATGTCAATAAGTGTATATTTATTGGTTTGCGCAAAAGTTATAGCGTCTACAAACTAGGGTACATTTTCTGGAATTTACACAGCCTTTAATTTATGACTGCCTATGTCGATTCTTGAGGTGCTAAAATGGCAGGGCAGTACAAAACCCCCACAAATGACCCCATTTTGGAAAGTAGATACCCCAAGGAATTTGCTGAGAGGCATGTTGAGCCCATTGAATATTCATTTTTTTTGTCCCAAGTGATTGAATAATGACAAAAAAAAAAAAAAAAAAAAAAATTACAAAAAGTTGTCACTAAATGATATATTGCTCACACAGGCCATGGGCATATGTGGAATTGCACCCCAAAATACATTTAGCTGCTTCTCCTGAGTACGGGGATACCACATGTGTGGGACTTTTTGGGAGCCTAGCCGCGTACGGGGCCCCGAAAACCAAGCACCGCCTTCAGGATTTCTAAGGGCGTACATTTTTGATTTTACTCCTCACTACCTATCACAGTTTTGAAGGCCATAAAATGCCCAGATGACATAAAACCCCCCCAAATGACCCCATTTTGGAAAGTAGACACCCCAAGCTATTTGCTTTGAGGCATGTTGAGTCCATGGAATGTTTTATATTTTGACACAAGTTGCGGGAAAGTGACAAATTTTTTTTTTTTTTTTTTTTTTTTGCACAAAGTTGTCACTAAATGATATATTGCTCACACAGGCCATGGGCATATGTGGAATTGCACCCCAAAATACATTTAGCTGCTTCTCCTGAGTACGGGGATACCACATGTGTGGGACTTTTTAGGAGCCTAGCCGCGTACGGGACCCCGAAAACCAAGCACCGCCTTCAGGATTTCTAAGGGCGTACATTTTTGATTTTACTCCTCACTGCCTATCACAGTTTCGGAGGCCATGGAATGCCCAGGTGGCACAAACCCCCCCCAAATGACCCCATTTTGGAAAGCAGACACCCCAAGCTATTTGCTGAGAGGCATGGTGAGTATTTTGCAGCTCTCATTTGTTTTTGAAAATAAAGAAAGACGAGAAAAAAAATTTTTTTTTTTCTTTTTTCAATTTTCAAAACTTTGTGACAAAAAGTGAGGTCTGCAAAATACTCACTATACCTCTCATCAAATAGCTTGGGGTGTCTACTTTCCAAAATGGGGTCATTTGGGGGGGGTTTGTGCCACCTGGGCATTCCATGGCCTCCGAAACTGTGATAGGCAGTGAAGAGTGAAATCAAAAATTCACGCCCTTAGAAAGCCTGAAGGCGGTGCTTGGTTTTCGGGGTCCCGTACGCGGCTAGGCTCCCAAAAAGTCCCACACATGTGGTATCCCCGTACTCAGGAGAAGCAACAGAATGTATTTTGGGGTGTAATTTCACATATTCCCATGGCATGTTTGAGCAATATATCATTTAGTGACAACTTTGCGCAAAAAAAAATAAAAAAAATAAAAAATTGTCTCTTTCCCGCAACTTGTGTCACAATATAAATTATTCCATGGACTCAACATGACTCTCAGCAAATAGCTTGGGGTGTCTACTTTCCAAAATGGGGTCATTTGGGGGGGTTTTGAACTGTCCTGGCATTTTATGCACAACATCTAGAAGCTTATGTCACACATCACCCACTCTTCTAACCACTTGAAGACAAAGCCCTTTCTGACACTTATTGTTTACATAAAAAAATAATTTTTTTTTGCAAGAAAATTACTTTGAACCCCCAAACATTATATATTTTTTTTAAAGCAAATGCCCTACAGATTAAAATGGTGGGTGTTTCATTTTTTTTTTTCACACAGTATTTGCGCAGCGATTTTTCAAACGCATTTTTTGGGGAAAAAACACACTTTTTTACATTTTAATGCACTAAAACACACTATATTGCCCAAATGTTTGATGAAATAAAAAAGATGATCTTAGGCCGAGTACATGGATACCAAACATGACATGCTTTAAAATTGCGCACAAACGTGCAGTGGCGACAAACTAAATACATTTTTAAAAGCCTTTAAAAGCCTTTACAGGTTACCACTTTAGATTTACAGAGGAGGTCTACTGCTAAACTTACTGCCCTCGATCTGACCTTCGCGGCGATACCTCACATGCATGGTGCAATTGCTGTTTACATTTGACGCCAGACCAACGCTTGCGTTCACCTTAGCGCGAGAGCAGGGGGGACAGGGGTGCTTTTTTTTTTTTTTTTTTTTTTTTTCTTTATTATTATTATTTTTTTATCTTATTTTTAAACTGTTCCTTTCATTTTTTTTTTTTTTAAATCATTTTTATTGTTATCTCAGGGAATGTAAATATCCCCTATGATAGCAATAGGTAGTGACAGGTACTCTTTTTTGCAAAAATTGGGGTCTATTAGACCCTAGATTTCTCCTCTGCCCTCAAAGCATCTGATCACACCAAGATCGGTGTGATAAAATGCTTTCCCAATTTCCCAATGGCGCTGTTTACATCCGGCGAAATCTACGTCATAAAATGCTCGTAGCTTCCGGTTTCTTAGGTCATAGAGATGTTTGGAGCCACTCTGGTCTCTGATCAGCTCTATGGTCAGCTGGCTGAATCACCGGCTGCATTCTCAGGTTCCCTGTTGAGACAGGAGAGCCAGAGAAAAACACGGAAGATGTTGGGGGGGGGGGGGCATTCCCTCCCACTGCTTGTAAAAGCAGTCTAGAGGCTAATTAGCCACTAGGATTGCTTTTACATGAAAGCCGACCGCTGGCTGAAAAGAATGATACCAAGATGATACCTAAACCTGCAGGCATCATTCTGGTATAACCACTCAAAGTCGTGAATGGCATACCTGAAGACAAAAAAATGGTTAACAATAATACACAGTAAACAGTAAAGTATAAATAATTACATACCTGAAAAGCAAACGTGATAAAACATAATAACAATAACAATAACAATAACAATCAATAACAATAACAATAAAACATTGCAGAATAGAATACAGTAAAAAAGAGCAGAACAATAGAGAGAGAATAGAGAGAGAGAGAACAATAAAACGACAACTATTTTTATTTTATATTTTTGTTTGTGGTTTTTTTTTTTTTTTTTTTACACTTTTTTTTGTAACTAACTTTTATAACTGTAACCGGTTCCAGGTTCGGGTCTCTCAAAATGCGATGGCATCTCGGGAGACCCTGTGAAAGTGTGCCTAGTCTGTGCAATGCTGTACCCTACGCTAATAGTCAACTAGTGCATGGTAGCGTTCAAAACATTCACCAATGCAAAGACCAGGATTGTCAGGACAGGAGGGACAATAATAGCGGGTGTCACGCCTATATCTGCACTTGCTGCAGACACAACATCTTTTTTGGGGGGTTCGTTGGGTAGGGGTACTCGGGAGGACATAAAAATGCCTCTCATGCAGCCGACTGCATTTGGTTGGGGATGTGAATGGGGGAAGTACGGGCGCTGCAGAAGCGGTGGGTTCCCAATTAGGATTGGCGAATGCAGCAGGAAGGGCACTATGGGCACGACGGGGCTGTGTTTGTCTTTTTGGTGGCAGCGGGACACTACTTGTGCTTGCCACCTCACCAGCTTGAACTGCACTTATGGGACTCGCCACGTCACCAAGTGTTACTGCAGTGCTGGTTTGACTACGACCGGGGTGTACTAGGCCGCTGGCGCTTGCCAGTTCACCAAAACGCTACAAAAAAAACTGTTAGCGATCACAGGGATCCGGCCTGACTCTGCGAACGCTGCAGTTATGCGTTTAGTGTTTTGTAAGTGACAGTGATCGATCGATACTGCACTTGGGTGGGCTGGGCCGGGCCGGGCGGAGGGGCAAAACGCAGGTGCTAGCAGGTATCTGGGCTGATCCCGCTAACACTGCGTTTTTGGGAACCCTAAACTGCTGGGGACGCCAGTATAGATCTGATCGGATCAGATATTGATCCGTTCAGATACTATACCACTAAGGGAGGTATACGGTGCGTGCGTGGGTGTTAGCGGTACTGGCGCTAACCTGACGCTGCCTGGGGCTGGTGCTTGCCAGTTCACCAAAACGCTACCAAAAAAACTGTTAGCGATCGCAGGGATCAGGCCTGACTCTGCGAACGCTGCAGTTATGCGTTTAGTGTTTTGTAAGTGACAGTGATCGATCGATACTGCACTTGGGTGGGCTGGGCTGGGCTGGGCGGAGGGGCAAAACGCAGGTGCTAGCGGGTATCTGGGCTGATCCCGCTAACACTGCGTTTTCGGGAACCCTAAACTGCTGGGGACGCTAGTATAGATCTGATCGGATCAGATATTGATCCGTTGAGATACTATACCACTAAGGGAGGCGCATGCTGCGTGCGTGGGTGTTAGCGGTACTGGCGCTAATCTGACGCTGCCTGGGGCGACGCATATCACCGCCGGGCGATCAGGGGGCTAAACCTTTATTCGGTAATAAACGGCGGGTGCCCTGACACTATAAAAAATAAACGAACTAACCAGCGTCACCCGTAACAGTTATACAGTGATCAGTGGTGAAAGGGTTAACTAGGGGGCAATCAAGGGGTTAAAACATTTATTAGATAGTATATGGGGGTCCCTGTCGCTATAAAACACTGACGGCGAACCTAAATATTTACGTTCCTTACTAGCGTCACCAGCGACACTAATACAGCGATCAGAAAAATGATCGCTTAGCGACACTGGTGAGGGGGGGTGATCAAGGGGTTAAAACTTTATTAGGGGGGGTTAGGGGGGTATCCTAGACCTAAAGGGGGCCTAACACTAACTGCCCTAACACTAACTGTCACAAACTGACACTATGCAGTAATCAGAAAAAAAAAAAAAAAAAAAAAAAAAAAAAATACTGCTAATGTCAGTTTGTGACAGGGGGGGGGTGATTGGGGGGGGATCGGGGGGCGATCGGGGGGGGGATCGGGGGTGTAAATATGCCTGGCATGTTCTACTGTGTGTGTGTGTGTGTTGTGCACTCACTTGTCATCTCTCCTCGGCGCTGGAACGGAAACTGCCAGACCGGGGAGAGATGACATCACATCCTCTGCCTGTGTGAAACGACACACAGGCAGAGGAGGATTCCTATTGGCTGGGAGCGATCGCGAGGGGGGGGCCACGATCGGATGGTCTCCCCCTCGCCTCCCGACGCTCCCAGTCAGATGCCGACCGCCGATGGCACCGGGGGGGGGTCCGATCGGACCCCCCGCCCGCGGGAGGCAGATCACGTATGGGTACGTGATTTTGCCTGCCCGTGCCATTCTGCCGCAGTATATATGCGGTAGGCGGTCGGCAAGTGGTTAAATACCACCAAAAGAAAGCTTTGTGTGAAAAAATGATAAATGTAATGTATTGTAATATGGGTAGAGTAGCAGGAAAATTGGTCTGGGCAGGAAAGGTGTTTAAGTGCCCAGTAGGCAAGTGGTTAAGAATTTTATACCCAATGTTACTGACCTGTTGCCAATTAATCTAATTACCGGTAGTTGTATAGTGTTCTTCCAGATCTTCCTGGTTAGTACCAGCTTTTTGTTGCCCTTTCGCAACTTATTTGGTATGTGTTGTTGCCATTAATTTTGAAATTGGATTATTTTATTCTGCCCCTCTCCCCCCCAGGTTCATACCAGGCCCTTCGGTTCTAGTAAGGATTCAGAGGGGGCACCCCCCAAATTGTTTTAAAAAAACGGCATGGGGTCCCTCGCAAAATCCATACCAGACCCTTATCTGAGCATGCCGTCCGGCAGGTCAGGAAAGGGAGAAGAACCTCCCTGAACCATACCAGGCCTATCCTGCCACCCCCCCCCCCCCAATCACCCCAAAAAGCAGTGAAATATATAAAAAGAAAAAACAAAAAAACAAAAACAAGAGTCGGTTTTTGACAAGTCCTTTATTAGAAAAATCGCGTCACAAGGGGCAGGCTCTCCGGGTGACGTCATTGGATGGCCAATGTCAGACAGCAGTCAACAACACAATGGAGGTAGACAGCCACAGAAGACCAACGGCTTTTTTTTAGCAGAAGACCGCAGCAGGCTCAGAGGTATCTTTTAACAAACTTGTCAAAAACCGGCTTTTTTTTCCACTGCTTTTTGGGGTAAATGGGTACAATGTACCCATACCCATTCACATTGGGGGGCGGGATCTGGGGGCCCCCTTGTTAAAGGGGGATTCCGGATTCCGATAAGCCACCCGCAGACCCCGACAGCCACCGGCCAGGGTTGTCGGAAGAGGCCCTTGTCTTCATCAACATGGGAGCAAGGGTTTTGGGGAGGGGGCAGAGTACCCGTCCCATATGTTGAGGGCATGAGGCCTGGTATGGTTCAGGAGGTGGGGGTGCGTGCTTCTTCTTGGGCAAAGCTTAATTGAACAACCTGAAGTTAGAAGCCGATTGGCTACAATGCACAGCTGCACCACATTTTGCATCCACCTTTTCTTTGTTGCTCTGAACAATTTTTTTATTTTCTATTGTGAATAAAATATGGGTTTATGCAATTAGCAATCTGTTTCTATGTAGATTCTACACAGCATTCCAACATTTTTGGATATGGGGTTTCATGTACTGCATATTTACAAGAAAAATAAAATGACCAGGTTTCTACTACTAAACAAAGCTTACAGCAATATAAAATCTTGCATTTCTCTTACATTTAAATGCAAAGTGTCCCTTGTGCTGGTGCAGGCTTTCATAGTGAAAATCTTCTATCCTCTGCACCCCCCTTCCCATTCGCTGCAGCAGTGATGAATACCAGCGCTGGACTTGTGACAGCCACTCATCAAGCGTGCCAACTATGCCTGCACTTTCCGCCCCCTCCACCATTCATAGAAGTCCTACTATAGCTTCCATGAATAAAAGCAATCTGTGAATGGAGGAGGCATACGTCCATCCTCCATTCATAGATCATGTTTCAATCATGGAAGTTACAGATCAGCTTCATTGAAAATAAAAAAAGAGGAAGAAAGGGTGGACATAGTCAGAACTTCTGACGAGTCCATGTGACAGGTCCCTTGGCTCTATTAAATCCCATATCCTACAGTCGTAATCTTCTGGTGCTATGGGGTATTGGAGTGGGGGCAGGGAACATAAGATCTCCACTATGAAAGCCAGCACTAGCACAAAGAAACGTTTTGCATTAAATGGAATACATAACAGCAAAGAGGGTCCCCTAGTGGTGGACTTTTCAGGCACATGTAGCAATCATAAAAGAGATATACTTGGTACAAATATAATTTATTGAATTAACATAATAAAATGTGACAACAACTGTAACATCTATTGTTAGGAATTGTCAGATGTTACAGTTGTTGTCATTTTATTATGTTAATTTAATAAATTATATTTGTACCAAGTATATCTCTTTAATGATTGCTACATGTGCCTGAAAAGTCCACCACTAGGGGACCCCCTTTGCTGTTTTGTATAAATAATTTTGGATGTGGCACAAATTCACAGTCAGATGCTGATCTACAATATACATTATGCATTAAATGGAAGATCCCTTGTGCTTCTTTTTTTGAGTTTTTTTTTACTTAAGCTTAGGCTATCAGTATCCCTTTATCCTAGGTTCACACCTATGCATTTTTTAGTGTGTTTTGCACTTTGCAGAAACGCACTACAGTCCATTTAACATGGTTTCCTATAGTACACGTTCACATCTATGCGTTTTGCGGCTGGTGTGTTTTTGAAAAGGGTCTGGGACTTTTTCCGCGTTGTAATAGGCTTCAACGGAATCGCACCAAAAACGTAAGTGTAGTGATGCGATTTTTGATGTTTTTTTTTATTTTTCTGTTTGAAACACTGCAAATAGCTGTTTGCTAAGGAGGGGACAGGGAAGGCAGCCGCCACCTCAACAACCGCTAAGTCATCAGCTGTCAGCAGGATTCCCCGCTGACAGCTGAATGGTTAAAAAAAAAAAAAAAAAGGCATAGGCTGCCCCTCTCCCCCCCAGGTTCATACCAGGCCCTTCGGTTCTAGTAAGGATTCAGAGGGGGCACCCCCCAAATTGTTTTAAAAAAACGGCATGGGGTCCCTCGCAAAATCCATACCAGACCCTTATCTGAGCATGCCGTCCGGCAGGTCAGGAAAGGGAGAAGAACCTCCCTGAACCATACCAGGCCTATCCTGCCACCCCCCCCCCCCCCCCAATCACCCCAAAAAGCAGTGAAATATATAAAAAGAAAAAACAAAAAAACAAAAACAAGAGTCGGTTTTTGACAAGTCCTTTATTAGAAAAATCGCGTCACAAGGGGCAGGCTCTCCGGGTGACGTCATTGGATGGCCAATGTCAGACAGCAGTCAACAACACAATGGAGGTAGACAGCCACAGAAGACCAACGGCTTTTTTTTAGCAGAAGACCGCAGCAGGCTCAGAGGTATCTTTTAACAAACTTGTCAAAAACCGGCTTTTTTTTCCACTGCTTTTTGGGGTAAATGGGTACAATGTACCCATACCCATTCACATTGGGGGGCGGGATCTGGGGGCCCCCTTGTTAAAGGGGGATTCCGGATTCCGATAAGCCACCCGCAGACCCCGACAGCCACCGGCCAGGGTTGTCGGAAGAGGCCCTTGTCTTCATCAACATGGGAGCAAGGGTTTTGGGGAGGGGGCAGAGTACCCGTCCCATATGTTGAGGGCATGAGGCCTGGTATGGTTCAGGAGGTGGGGGTGCGTGCTTCTTCTTGGGCAAAGCTTAATTGAACAACCTGAAGTTAGAAGCCGATTGGCTACAATGCACAGCTGCACCACATTTTGCATCCACCTTTTCTTTGTTGCTCTGAACAATCATTTCCTGTTAAAGATTTGTAAAAATAATAATAATAAAAAAAAACATATATGGCCACATCATTAAAAGGATCATTAAAGGATCACTAAAGTTATTTATTTTTTTTTCAAATAACAAACATGTTATACTTACCTCCACTGTGCAGCTCGTTTTGCACAGAGTGGCCCCGAACCTGGTCTCCTGGGGTCCCTCGGCAGCTGTCTCGGCCCCACCCCACCCCCCAGCAAGGACTCAACACCTTAATTCGAGCTCCCTCGCATGGTGTTGAGTGCTTGCGAGCGCGCTCCTGTGACACAGCCGGCGGCCATAGCCGCTCGCTGTATCACTCAGCCCTGCCCCCCAGCGCGCCGCATCATTGGATGTGATTGACAGCAGCGCGAGCCAATGGCTGCGCTGCTTTCAATCCATCCACTCTAGCCAGTCAACGACCAGGCTGAGCCGCGAAGAGATTGTCGGAGGCGAGCGCGGGACTTTTAAGGGGTCAGGTAAGTAAAACAGGGGGCTGGGGGGGGGGGGGGCAGTTTCGGATGTTTTTTCACCTTAATGCATATAATGCATTAAGGTGAAAAAACTTTTACCTTTACAACCCCTTTAAGTTTATAGCCAGCATTAAATAAGCAACTATAGAGGCCTCCCAGCAGGGCAAAAAAATTACAACATGGACTGTTAGCCAAGACTTATGGCACCACAAACACTGCAGACAGGAAGCTGCCAAGATTTGCCATAGGGAATAGGTATATATAATGACTGAAGACCGCCCAGGACCCCTAACACAGCCTGTACAACTTTTTACACATACATTTAAAAATGTTTTTATATTATTGCTAACGAACGCACACAGTCACAATGTACCTCTGTGTGCCGTACAAAGGCTTCCAGAGTTATGCTATTACAAGGAGTTGAATCTTGACATTACAGGCTAACAAAAATAAGTCTGCTGTTCTTGGTCACGTCCTGTTCTCTTACAGTGCACGCCAATCATAGGCCTAAAAAGAAGCTACACACATTGCAACAGCTGGTCAAAGGATCATTGAAAACACCCAATTAAAGGCTTTCCATAGACAGACTTGGCTACTGTCTCACTTTGTGCACTTCAGGAAACAGAGCTGATGGATGAGAAACAAATGTTAAATATTGGAAAAACAAATTACCCTAAATATGATTTCATGAAAACAGACCTATTGCATATGCAGAGTTTAACAATACTGAAGGGGATCTTCAAAATATTAACTGTATTTTCTAAGATGCTGGAAGCAAATCACTTTGCAGAAAGCAGTTCTGAGGCTCCGTCGCGTTATTCTTGTGTAGCGCTTGTTAATGAGCAAGTGTGCAAATCTGCCTTGGTATGTGTAAAGAATAGATGGCTAGGTGTTTTCCAGCCAAATAGAAAAACTGAATAGGATTACATATGTTTCCACGCAGGACAATAATTACGAGATTAGATATATAGCCAGTAGCAATTACAATTGCTCAGGATTGTAGACCTTGTGCTTCAGGCTCTGGTGTTTAATTGATTAATGGGTGTAATTGAGCCTTATGTATTACGTCCAATATACAAGTACACATAACGTCATTCTGAGCATGTTAAAACAAACACTTCCTAGGCTGAAAATGACCATAAGCACACATAATGAGTTAAGGCATTCTTTATATTACACTAATGTAAGAAATTTTGCAGCTAAACACAGTATCTATATTAAGTTCTTATTTTTTTTTCCATTAACAAGGGGGAAACCAACACAGCAAAGTCCAAACTACACTGCAGGTTATCGAGCTTCTCCTCTGTATAAGTGTCTGACACTACACGATCGTGGCAGGGACTCGAATCTCATTTAGGGGAAGGGATCGCTATAAATCCTTCAGCGTTGTCTATAAGCCATTATGGGATATTTTCTGCTATGCAATATAATAAAATGAATCAAAAAAGGGGCCAACAGCAAAAGGATACATTTTTAGTAGGGATGAGCCCCCTGGTTCAGTTCGCATACAAAACAGGCAAAAAATTTGTTCGAACACGTGAACACCGTTAAAGTCTATGGGACACGAACATGAATAATCAAAAGTGCTCATATTAAAGGCTTATATGCAAGTTATTGTCATAAAAAGTGTTTGGGGACCTGGGTCCTGCCCCAGGGGACATGTATCAATGCAAAAAAAAGTTTTAAAAATGGCCGTTTTTTCGGGAGCAGTGATTTTAATAAAGCTTAAAGTGAAACAATAAAAGTGAAATATTCCTTTAAATTTCGTACCCGGGGGGTGTCTATAGTTTGCCTGTAAAGGGGCGCATGTCTCCCGTATTCAGAACAGTCTGACAGCAAAAGGACATTTGTAAAAGAAAAAAAAAAGTCATTTAAAACTACTCCTGGCTATAATGAATTGTCAAAAAATGCGTGGGGGTCCCCCTAAATTCCATACCAGGCCCTTCAGGTCTGGTATGGATATTAAGGGGAACCCCGCGCCAAAATTAAAAAAAAAAATGCAGTGGGGGTCCACATAAATTCCACACCAGATATTAAGGGGAACCCTGTGCCAAATTTTTTTTAAAAAATGGAGTGGGGGTCCCCCTCAAAACCCATACTAGACCCTTCATATCTGGTATGGATTTTAGGGGGAACCCCACGCCAAAATTTAAAAATGACGTGGGGTCCCCCCAAAAATCCATACCAGACCCTATTCCGTGCACACAACCTGGCAGGCCGCAGGAAAAGAGGGGGCAAGAGAGCCCCCCAAAGCACCTTGTCCCCATGTTGATGGGGAGAAGGGCCTCATCCCCACAACCCTTGCCCGGTGGTTGTGGGGGTCTGCAGGCGGGGGGCTTTGCGGAATCACTGCTCCCGAAAAAAAACTTCAGTTTTTAAAACTTTTTTTTGCATTGATACATGTCCCCTGGGGCAGGACCCAGGTCCCCAAACACTTTTTATGACAATACCATGAATATAAGCCTTTAAAATTAGCACTTTTGATTTCTCCAATAGACTTTTAAAGGGTGTTCTGCTGCTTTTGAATTTGCCGCGAACACCCAAAATTGTTTGCTGTTCGGCGAACAGACAATGTTCGGGTCGAACTCATGTTCGACCCGAACATAAAGCCCACCCCTAATTTTTAGCGGTGCACCGAAATTTCGGCCGTCGAAAGTCATCAGCCGAAAACTGTTTGTAGCCTGTGGCCAAAAGAAAAATGCAGATAATGGAGCCGAAAAGCGACGGGGTATGCCCCAGGTGCTACCCATTGCAGGGGCAACATCCTGGCATGCCCCAGTCCTCCCCTCCCTCCTCTCGCAGAGCCATAATATCTGTGTCACGAAGCTGAATTGTCTGGGCGGCTGCAGTAACAATGTACGTGATCACAGGAGACGGGACATTGTTACTGCGGCCAGGAAATTCAAATCCAGCTCCATGACACAGCAGGAGATTGCCACTCTGATCCGGGCATTGGCAGGCTGCATCTGACCGGCACTGGTGAGGCTGCATTGATCTCTTGTATCATGTTTGTAGTCTCCGACTATCTCCTGTAACATGTCTGCTAGAGGTGCACCGAATGGAAATTTTGCTAATACTATTAGCAGTGTGTTTAAGTAAGAGATTGCAGACATGATACAAGAGATGGGTAGAGACTGCAGACTGCATTTTTCATGACCTTTCTTTCACTAAAGGTGGCAATAATGGCCAACAATAAGTTCATATTAATTTAAATTGATATTAATTAAAAAGTCTAATACAATTATATATAAACATATACATTTTTTAAAAACAAAATTTTCGGTTTTCGGCAAAGTGCACCCTGCATATTCGGTTTTGGGGCCAAAATTTCCATTCAGTGCACCCCTATAAAATGTTATTTTTGTTAAAGTGGTTGTAAACCTTCACATATACCCAGTGAAGTGACTAGCCTCAGGTGATACACAGATGACAAATCCTCCAACATAAGTTGTACCTTTTTAACTGCAGCGAT
Source organism: Lithobates clamitans (assembly GCA_037952925.1). Taxonomy (NCBI): domain Eukaryota; kingdom Metazoa; phylum Chordata; class Amphibia; order Anura; family Ranidae; genus Lithobates; species Lithobates clamitans. The sequence continues at coordinate 6,040,693 of JBBGZY010000992.1, forward strand.
CTCTTCCCCACAGGCGGTCAAAGTGTACTGTTTACACAGCATTTCTGATCACGAGATGGTATGGGGCAGGAATCTGATGTCACTCTCAGCACAGCATAGAGCACAGATCTGAGTATAATCTGAGACCCAAGAGGAGGGATTGGACACTCGCACAGTCTCAGAGAAACAAAATTTGAATATTATAAATTCTCCTTGAATAAATATGTAACCCTGGCAGAGTGCATTGTGCTGGGTATTAATAATCAGATTATGCCCATAAAGGCGTTTTGTACATTTCTTAATAATGATCAGAAGAAATTTTTACTCCGGTAAATATAAAATTTTGCCTATTAAAAAAGATAAGTTCACCTTTACATAAAAATAATAAATGCGCATCTTTTGCAGGTAAAAAGGTGTTAATTTTTTAATACAGGGGCCTGAAAAGATTGCAGGTGCAATGTCAGGCTCCTACAAACACTGCCTACGGCTCTGTTGCCCATACCTGTGTACTGGCTGTCACTGAAGAGCTGTAGACAGTGTGAATGAACTACAGGCATTCTGCTCGGCTAGCCCATAGTTCATTCAAGCTATAAGTATGTCTGCCACAGTGGCTGACAATCCTTATAGTTTATTTACTGTGAACTGAATATATGAACAAAGTTACAAAAACCTAACTAGAATACCAACTACAATATATACAAAGGGGAAACCTGGATGAACAGGGTAAAACCAAAAGGTGCAAGGAACAGTCAGGAAGGGGGCACTAGGACTAGAACAAGGGGAGCAGATGAGAGTAGCAGGATACAGCATCACAGCAGGAATCAGGAAAAAAAAAAAAAAAAAAAATCAGCAAGCAGGTATCTGGTTAACAGGCAAAACGCTGGGCGGGGCCTGCACCGGCATGTGAACAGACACGTTTCACGGAGCTCCTGATCCAGTCAACAATCCTTCCCTCACTGTTGTTCCTGCACGGAATTTGTCGCAATCTCTAATCGTTGCTCTTCTGTCATACCTAGGTATGTGTGCAAGCCATTCTGAGCCGATGATGGCCCATAGAAACAAAGGAGAAGCCACGCTTGCCTTTGAGTCTCAAGATGACGCCTGGCAATCTCAGACGCAATGGACACCACAAGGCACGAAGAAGCTGAAATAGCAGGGGGCAAGTCGCACAAATACACCAAGCCTAAGGAGCAGCCTAGGGACATTCTTTATTATACCCAAAAGCTGTCTGACTCCAGCAGCCCCACTGTGACCCCTTCTCCTGAGCCTGCTGACCGGGAGGATACAAACCTGCTGGATGACACTGTGCCTCTAGAGTCTCCGCCTGATCCCATCCCTGACGTAATTGATAAACCCAGAGGACAGTCGTCAGCCCACACTCAGTGAAATTCTGCAATTCACAAGTGTACTGCCTCAGTGGATGACCTGAAGTGCTTTGGGGGGTGGGGGAGACTGTGTCCCTCCCCCGCCAGGACCTCCAGAAGATCAGGCGAGAACCAGCGCTGTGGGGGGCAGAGTCAGCGACATAGAGGTTTAGATGCCCCCGCTGAATAGGGATGTGAGAATTGCTACACAACAAGCATTCCAAGCCTATAGTAAAACAGATGAAATAGAAAATCACCTAAGGCGCATTAATATCCGTACAGTGGGGCTCCTCAAAAAGGTGGAGGGTCAGGACCCCACTGCGCTCATTGAAGGCTGGCTACAGGAGGTGTTCGGCAAGAAGGCCTTCACTCCATTATACACAGTGGAACGGGCCCACTGGCTAGGCTCCTGAATTACAAAGATCGATAAATTGTGTTACGACTGGCCAGGGAGAAGGGTACCATACAATACAATGGCACTAAAGTATCCTCCTTTCGTTTAAGGAGGTTGAGAGGGCTGAGTCTTTTGTGGATTCTCCCTCTGAGCAGACCGAGAGAGCCTGGCATGAGGCTCAGCACGTGGCTAAGCATCTGGCTCTAACGAAAGCTGAGAATAAAAGGTTTTTCCTTCAACAGAAATATTTTGAGGCGAAGGCACAGGCCACAGGCCACATGCTTGCTATGATGGTAAGATCACAGAAAGGAGCATCTCATATAGAGGCAATCACCAACTCTTCAGGGTCCTTGATCTCCACGCATACAGATATATTATCCACATTCAGAGATTTCTATGCTGATGTGTACTCCTCTAAGTTATCACCTACTAAAGAAGAAATGTATTCTTTTCTTGAGGGATGTCAAAACCCGCAACTCTCAGATGTAGAGCAGCTGAATGCTCCCCTGACGGAAGAAACGTTGGAGGCTTTGGTGTTGTCCTCTCTTGGTAAGTCTCCGGGCTCGGATGGCTTGCCAGCAGAGGTAAACGCTATCCTGATACACTGATACCTCAGTTAAAGGGGGTATTCGAGAATGCTAAAGAGGTGGGATGCCTGCCCCAATCAATGAACAAAGCGATTATTGTACTTATTTTGAAACCTGGCAAGGAAGCCCATTCCCCAGACTCATATAGGCCCATCTCGCTACTAACATCAGACTTAAAACTTTTGGCAAGGGCTTTGGCTAACAGACTAGCTAAAGTTTTTTATAAACTGATCCACAAAGACCAATCAGGGTTCATTCCCCCCACTTACATAACATTAGACGCCTCTTTCTCAACCTCCAGATACCCGTTGACAATCCAGGGCACAGAGCAATTCTATCCCTAGACGCGGCTAATGCCTGCTTCTTTGACTAGAGTCATGTCCATAATTTCAAATTTTCAGCACTTCTCAGGCCTTACCATAAACTGGTGCAAGTCAGCATTGATGGTGCTGGATGATGAACAAGGGTTGACGATGCCTATATCATGTCCCATTCCTGTACTCTCTTCATTTAATTACTTGGGTGTCCAGATAGCTTCCAGGATTACCAATTATTGCCAACTCAATGTTTATCCTTTACTGTCCTGATTTAGGGATAAGATCAATATTTGGAAAGCTTAAAATTTCACTAGCGGGGAAAACAAACTAATTAAAATGATTCTGTTATACTTCCTTCATAATTCCCCTGTGGCGATTCCTCTGAAAATATTTAGTGTGGTTAAACTGGGCCTCCCAGGATTTAGTTGGAACAACTGCAATATCCTAAAGATGGTGGAGGATTAGCAGTACCCAATCCTTGGCTTTACTATCTTGCAGCCCAAATGCAACATCTTGTTGGCTCCATGTCCCATAATCCGGCTGGTTCGTGCGTACTGGAGCAGAAACTGTTCTGATGGGACTGGAGGCCCAGATGTTTCAGAAATCTAACAGATGCCTACCCTTACACTTCTTCAAAAAATATGTAACAAAGGCAGACAGTTGCAGGGGGTGATGGGATTTACTAAATAAAGTCCAATTTTGGGCAATGACACATATGTAGAACTGCCTAACCTACAGCAGGGGCCTAGGTGGCACGCCATTTGTGTGACTCTCTTGTCCCATACACTTCATAATGAAAAACTAAAGCAATTTCCCGACCTGAAAAACAGGTTTAATCTACCCACAAGCATGCTTTATCCATATCTTCAGCTGCAGCACACTGTTCGTACACAGGGTGATGCTGGGGAGTGGGTTCTATCATCTACTCCTATTTTCCATGTTACACTCTAGCACTGAAACTAAGGGATTTCCCAGTGTCATCAAATGTTGCTAATGGAATATTTAAAAGCTCACCACACCAAGGTAAGATCCCTATGGGAACGAAATCTAGGACCACTACCGGGGGGGATCAGCAGGAGGAAGCTCTTCAATCTATCCCTATTTGCTCTTTAAATGTAGCTCAAAAAGTGTCTCAATTATACATTGTACTCAAAGTACACTATACCCCGAAAAAGCTTCACAGGATGGGCATATTGGCAGACTCCTTGTGTTTTAGATGCAGGCGGGCTTCTGGGGACCTCATCCATCTTCTCTGGCGTTGCCTGAAGCTCCATCGTTACTGGAGGGAGGTACTTACAACACTTAACCGGGTGTTTCAGGTGACTGTACCTTTAGATCCGATCTGTGTACAGGGTGTCTTCGAGGAGGCGATTCCAGAGGAGATTGTTAGAATTGCCCTTTCCCGGGCACTATTCCAGGCTAGAAAGGTTATTTTAATTGGATGGAAATCATCCTCACCACCCACGGTTATCTCATGGATAACCCATACGGGAAATACTCTCATTATGGAGCGGTACATTTATCAACATAGGGGGAGCTCAGGCAAGTTTGAAAGGATATGGTCCCCTTGGCTCGATACGCCTGGACTATGCCCTAGAGAACTGGTAATGTCCAGAATTCTACAATGCCCTATAGGTTGATTCTATTTGGTGTATTTAGCGTCAGGTGAGCTGTGCGGCTGAGAAGGGACACAAATATTGTGGCACCATCTACTATAAATATGTCATGGAGGTGTTGCATTGATAGATGAGGTATGTTTATCTACACATCCGAAACTGAAATGTATATACAATGGAAATTGTTTTGTATTCAATAAAACTTTTCTGATTTAAAAAAAACAGGCAAAACACTGAAGCACGGATGCAAACCAAGGGAGGGGTTATATAAACTTCCCAGCAGCCGGCACCAGGTGGAGCCTAATTACTGCGATCTGCTGGCTGCAGGAAGACACCCGCTGGTGACCACCGGAACAGCGCCCTTCAGCTCTATAAATCACAGTGTGTTTCCCAGATGTAGAAGCCTCGCTAGCAGTGCTTCACTTATTGGAAAAACTAACCTGAGGTTTTAAGCAGGCAAGCTGTGCCTCAAAACAAGCAGACTCTGCAGTGCCATATCTTTAGATAACCCATAAAATGGTTGTGGTAATTTATGTGCATTGTATTAAATGTTTATTCCTTAAAATTGTTACTAAACTCACAACAGTAAAATCAGTCTGTATATGCAGTAGAGCATGCTTGTTATACTCACTGTGGAACCTAAGGGGTTAATTCTCTGAATTGTGTAAAAAAAAAGTCATCTTAATCCGGTATGCACAGATCCACCCCTTCTTCCACTGACTCCAGAACACGTTCGGATAAGATAGAGCTTTTGGAGTCAGGCTGCACAAGCTCAGTTTGGTGTGTATTGCTAGAGTTTTTTTTTCTTGGGAGAGTGCATGTGATCAGCACAGGGCCAATCAGCACTGTCCAGGCAGAAGGTCAGGGGTCCCGGATCCTGATAGGACAGCTCAGTGCAGTATGAAAACTGCTCCTACAAGCTTCACCAGGAATTGATAGAAATCACAAGACTTCTCATCAGCAGTAAATAGCAAAGGTATTTAGCAGTTTATATTTACTAAAACTAGAGAAAGAAGGCGCAAATGGCAAATCTATGCTTATAGTGTGCCACATCCAGTGTTCAAGAAAGAGAAGGATTTCCCCTGGGTGGACTTTTAAGGCACCAAATAGTATTAATTTGTACAAGTATAGAAAGTATTGTAGTAACAAGAGTTTTATTTAAAAACATGATTAAAAATACAATTAAAACATGAAATATTGATTTATCTAGACAAAATCATAAGCTAATATCACCATACTGAAAGAACCTCCTTACACCCAACGCGTTTTGGGGTACAATGAAATCCTTCTTCAGGGGTGCATGAAAAGGAGAAATTCATATAGTATTGAACAGCGAGATGATTTTCAATATTTCATTGTGTAATGTTAAAAATGTGGCTATATAACATGACACATAAGGGAATTTAATAAGACACGCGGCCTTTCACTAAAATTAGAAGAAAAGCGGTTCAACCTTAAACTACATAGAGGGTTCTTTACTGTAAAAGCGGTTAGGATGTGGAATTCCTTTCCACAGGCAGTGATTTCAGTGGGGAGCATCGATAATTTCAAAAAGCTATTAGATAAGCACCTGAACGACCACAAAATACAGGGATATACAATGTACTACTGATAAAATCACACACATTGGTTGGACTAGATGGACTTGTGTCTTTTTTTCAACCTCGCCTACTATGTAACCATATGAAAAATATATTCTAGAATGTAATTTTAAAATCGTGTAATTGGAAAACATTGCATGAAAACAGACCCAGAACAATGTCCAAAAACAAAACAGAAATGGAGGTTGTTAGTACAACAGACTTGCATATTAAAAATGGCTTTGTTCCATTTTCTAAATCATACAATTGAGGTCATACAAGAGAAATAGAATGTTACTCTAGCAACCTCCAATGGACCCAACTAAAGAGCTGAATATATTCAAGCATCAAAACTCAATGGAATGCCTATGTAAGCTACAGCCATCAGGGTCCCTCTTGACAAATGTTTGAAGCTTGTATGTGTACATTGATACTCACACAGCTGCACATTATTGCTTTCTGGACACATTTAGGAAGTTAAGTGGATATCTATCCAGAAATCGGCTCTGGCTAAAGAGAAAGCATTTCTTCACACCTGAAAGGACTGAAAAACCTGTGACGTCACCTCCTTCACAGCTGTTCCTTGTTTTAGTCAACTATTAATACAAGTCTCTACCACCTTTCTGATCATATTCCTGCAATTCTGTGCAATGGCCAGTCTCATCCCTTAGCAATTTACTTCGTCTTCTCACATGACACCTACTGCTAGAAGACATTTTATCAGATACTTCACATCTATTGCTATTATTTTTGGTAGTTTTAATCTTTAGAGACGTATCCCTTTACCCTGTTCTCATCCAAACCGAGCTGCTGTCACCACTCACAGCCCACTGCAAACATTAACTATCATACTTCACATACTTTGTGGAACCCACAAGCTTATAACATGTTATTTCCAATCCCTTATGTCTTCCAACCCACCAGGAGTGATAGAAGCCCAACTTATACAGCAGACACCATGTACATATCTGCCATGGTTTGCTAAAGCAGAGCCCTTGTCCACCATTACTGGAGGGATTTCATGGCTAGAGCAGTAATGTTACATTTCAGCCACAAAACACAACACTGTTACCACTGGCAATTCTAATAAGCGTGAAGTCTGACAGAATTGGATGTTCCTCTTGCTCTGTTGTAGCTCACGGCACAACTGAAGAGAAGATTCTGTTACTGAAAAATGCCATTTTTATTTAAATACACCATTAGGTACAATCTGTTGATAAATCCTGCCATATTCTTCTATGAAAGCTGGAAACTCGCAATTTGACAAAGATCATCATATTAAAGAACTTCCTGTGTGGATATATGGGGGCAATACTATAATAAAAAAAAAAAATTACATGAAAAGAATTTAAAAAAGGTATTTATATTACAATGGTGCAATCTTGTAAGCTAGTATACCAAAGACAAGCCACTGCAATGTAACCATGTTGTAATCAAAATAAACATAAGGTCTATACTTTATGAAGCATATTAATAGACTGAACACAGGAAGGAATACAGTGGCACAAAAAAGGGATATGAACCAATTGTAATTAACTGTTGTTCTGCAGTAATTCGCCATAAAATGTGATCCGATTCACATCTAAAGCCTAGTACACATGGGCTTGAATGTCGGACGACATCGGCCAGTTCAATAAAAACTGGTCGACATTTGGCCCACGTGTATGGCCAGCTTCTGTCAGACAGGCATGCTGGAAAACCAGCAACCACTGGCTACCGATCAGCGCTCTCAGCCAATAGCTAAGAGCACTGACCAAAGTGTTATGAAAAGGTGGCCATCCCCATCAGAACACAATAGTCCAACAGGGGAGATCGCGGTACTAACATCGGATTTTTTGTACAGCGGCTCTGTTTGCAGCAGGTTTTTTCGTTGAACCCGAAAAAAAAATTGTGGTGTGTACTAGGCTTAACCGCTTGCCGACCAGCACACTCCGATTTACGTCGGCAGAATGGCACTGGCAGGCAAAAGGGCATACAGGTACACCCCCTTTAAGAAGCCGTGTCGCAAGCGCGTGCACGCCGCCGGAGGCGTACGCCACGGTCTCCGTGACCACAGACTCTATGTCCACCGGGTGCCCGTGATCGTGTCACGGCGAGATGCTTTTGTAAACAAAGCATGTCACTGTTGTGCCTAGTAACAGGACAGTGATCACAGCTCTGTCATAGAGCTGTGATCACTGTCCTGTGTGTTGAAGTCCAACCCCCTCACAGTTAGAATCACTCCCTAGGACACACTTAACCCCTTCACTGCCCCCTATTTTAAATAGCTTTTTAGAGCAGATTTTTCCCCTTTATACTGCCCCCTAGTGGTTAACCCCTTCACTGCCAGTGTCATTTACACAGTAATCAATGTATTTTTATAGCACTGATTGCTGTATAAATGACAATGGTGCCAAAATAGTGTCAAAAATGTCCAATGTGCCCCCCATAATGTCGCAGTCCCGATAAAAAAAAAAAAAAAAACAGATCGCCGCCATAACTATTAAAAAAAAAAAAAAAATGCTATAAATCTATCCCCTATTTTGCAGACGCTATATCTTTTGCACAAACCCATCAATATGCGCTTATTTCGAATTTTTTTTACTAAAAATATGTAGAATACATATCGGCCTAAACTGAGGGGAAAAAAAAGGTTTTATATATTTTTAGGGGATATTATAGCAAAAAGTACAAAATGCATTTTTTTCAAAATGGTCGATATTCTTTTGTTTATAGCGCAAAAAATAAAAACCGCAGAGGCGATCAAATACCACCAAAAGAAAGCTCTATTTGTGAAAAAAAAGGTCAATTTTGTTCGGGTACAACATTGCACGGCCGCGTAATTGCCAGTTAAAGCGAAGCAGTGCCGAATTGCAAAAAGTGCTCTGGTCAGGAAGGGGGTAAATTCTTCCGGGGCTGAAGTGGTTAAGGTAGGCCATACATCATTCATTTTGTTTTATTCAATCAATCAAATCCATTCCCTCACCTGCACATTCAAGGTGAATGGGGTAGTCTATCCTGGGGATCTATTGTATCCTGACAGAGGGGAGGCTTTCCCTGCTGTCAAAATACACTCACCAACATAGTCATAGCACTAATCAAGCAACATTTTTCCAACAGGCTGATTGTACAGAAGTTGAACAAGAGATCAACTTCTGAACAACCAGCCTGCTCATAGAAGGATCAAATTTCAGCCAGTCCCTGCTAAACCAGCTGAATTTCCATTTAATATATGGCTGGCTTAAAGCGTTTGTTACCCCAAAACTTCATTCCTGACATGTGGCTGCTGTACCGTGTACTTGTATGAGAAATTGTATTGCTTCCCTTATATGAAATCCCTGGTGTTCCTGCCAGTCCCTCTGCTTTCTTATTAAAAACTGACCACACTAAGCAGCAGAAAACACTGTGGTCAGTTCTCTAGCTGTGCTAGAGAACTGCAGACATTCACTGGGAAGCTCAGTGTAATGCTGCTTCTCCTCCCCCCCATGCAGGTAAGAACAGAGGGAACGTGATCACTTTTTAAAATGGTGTTTATGTTTTTTTTATATATATTGACAAATATTTTAAACTGAATGGGTTGTTTTACAAGGTGATCGTTTTACAATTACTTTAAGTCACAACAATAGAAAAACACAATGGGCATAAGCTAGCTGATCATACACAAATCATTCTAATTTCTAAAGATTCACAGTGCTGGCAGAAAAAAAAAATAGGTGACAACTTGGCGTTATTGGCTGGCCGAACATCCTTTGGCAGCAATGGGTTTAAGCAAGGTCTGGATCAGACCTGCGCAACGTTTTTTAGGAATAATTTGTCCATTCCGCTTAACAAAACTGCTTCAGCTCAGAACATGTACAGGAAGTTTGGTGTGAGCGGCTCTCTTGAGGTCATTTGAACAAAGTGGGGCAGAATCAGAACACCTATTAGTGTAAATCTTTCTAATGGAGGCACAGACAGCAATAAAAACCCATTTGCCCTGTTTACGATTATCCTTGAAAGCGAAAGTTAAAAAAAGTCCCCTGAACAAAAATTGCCAGGATATCTTCCAATGGGGACAATAGTTCTGGTGACCTGGGGGGCCCCATCACTTTCAGGGATGGGAAAGAGATTTGAAGGTAAATCTCCCCAATGAAACACAGATGGCCTAAAAAAACAAAAACAAAAAAAAAAAACAAAACAAACACTACAGGGGTTATAAACCTCCCTTACTCTATCCAAAATGAAAAAAGAAAAAAAAAAAAAGGTTTTGCCTAAAGTTTTACTTTAAGGTCTGGGCTCCTGACCTGGCCACTCTAAAAAGGCATATTTTCTTTTTTCTGAAGCCAGTCTGTGGCAGATTGGCTTCAATGCTTGGGGTCATTGTCCTGCTGCAGCCCCCAACTTATACCAAGGTTTAGCTGGTGGACAGCTACTCTGACATCATCCTTTAGGATATTTTGGTAAATGTGAGAAATCATGTTCCCCTCATGATAGCAAGTGGTCCAGGGCCTAAGGCTGCGCAGAAACCCAAATCATAATGTTCCCTTTACCAATGCAATGAAGTTTTGATGTTGGTAAGCTGTGCCCTTTTTGCACCATACATAGTGCTGAGTATTATTTCCGAACAATTCAACTTTCATTTCAACAGTCCACAAAACATTTTCCTAAAAATGTTGCGGTTTGCCAAGGTGGTTTTTTTTTTTTTTTTTGGAGAGCAGCTTCCTCCGTGGTATTCTGCCATTGACACTCTACCTGTTCAAAGACTTGAATATACTAGGTTTATGAATTGGGTGGTTTGCCAGTTCCAGTAATATCTTAAAGCCCTCAGCTGTTACTTGTGGGTTCTTTACCTCATTGAGGAGTCTGCATTGTACCTTCGGAGTCACTTTGGCTGGGTGCCCACTTCTAGGAAGAATAGCCACAGTACTAAACAGTCTCCATTTATAGACCCTTTGTCCAACTGTCGACTGAAGGATGCCTAAACAGTTTGAGATTGCTTTCTGTCCCTTTCCAGCCATGCAGGTCAACTACTCTCGATCGTACGTTTTAAGAGAGCTCCTTAATGTGAGGCATGGTTGAAATCAGCTGACGTTCCATATGAACAGCAATCCTAAAATGTTTGAGTGTCTTTTATCAAAGTAGCTCTAAACCACACCTTTAACCACTTGCCGACTGCCTAATGCAGATATACTGCGGCAGAATGGCACAGGCAGGCAAAATCATGTACCTGGTCCCCCCCCCAGTGTCAGAGGCGGTCGGAATCATTAGGGGAGCGATCCGTGCTGAGGGGGAGGCCACTCATTCGTGGCCACCCCCTCGCGATCGCTCCCAACTAATGAAAATCTTCCTCTGCTGCTGTAATGTAAACAGCGGCAGAGGAAGTGGGAAGTGATGTCATCGGTCCTCATGAAGCCTTTTCGTTCCGGCTTCCGAGGAAAGACGACATCAAGTAAATCTGCACCAACACAACACTTAGGGCCCTTTCACACTGGGGCAGGGGCGGCGTCGGCGGTAAAGCGCTGCTATTGTAAGCTGCGCTTTACTGTCGGTATTCGGCCGCTAGCGGGGGCGGTTTTACCCTCGCTAGCGGGCGAGAAAGGGTTAAAAACCACCGTAAAGCGCCTCTGCAGAGGCGGTATAGCCGCGCCGTCGCATTGATTTCAATGGGCAGGAGTGGTATACACTCCGCTCCTTCACCGCTCCAAAGATGCTGCTATCAGGACTTTTTTTACCGTCCTGCTAGCGCACCGCTCCAGTGTGAAAGCCCTCTGGGCTTTCACACTGGAATCAAAGCAGCGGCACTTTCGGGTCGGTTTCCAGGCGCTATTAGCGCAATAGCGCCTGCAAACCGCCCCAGTGTGAAAGGACCCTTACAGTAGAACAATCTAGGCACACTTTTCACCCCCCTCTACCCCCTGTCACAGTGACACCTATAGCAGTTTCTTTTTTTCTGATTATTGCATTGATGTCATTTTGTGACAGTTATAAGTGTTAGGGCAGTTAGTGTTAGGCCCCTTTAGGTCTAGGGTACCTCACTAACCCCTCCTAATAAAGTTTTAGACCTGTGATCACCCCCCATCGCCAGTGTCACTAAGCGATCGTTTTTCTGATCGCTGTATTAGTGTCACATGTAATGCTAGTTACGGAAGTATTTAGGTTCGCCATCAGCGTTTTATAGCATCAAGGACCCCTATATATACTACCTAGTAAAGGTTTTAACCCCCTGATTGCCCCCTAGTTAACACTTTCACCAGTAATCACCGTATAACTGCTACGGGTGACGCTGGTTAGTTTGTTTTTTGTAGCTTCAGGGCACCCGCCGTTTATTACCTAATAAAAGGTTTAACCCCCTGATCATCCGGCGGTGATATAAGTTAAGTTTTACGATCAGATAGGGTCTGCGTCGCCCCAGGCAGCGTCAGGTTACTGCCAGTACCGCTAACACCCACACACGCAGCATACACCTCCCTTAGTGGTATAGTATCTGATTGGATCAATAATCTGATCTATACTAGTGTCCCCAGCAGTTTAGGGTTCCCAAAAACGCAGTGTTAGTGGGATCAGCCCAGATACCTGCTAGCACTTGCGTTTAGCCACTCCGCGCAGCCCACCCAAGTGCAGTATCGATCACTGTCACTTACTAAACACACAACTGCAGCGTTCGCAGAGTCCGGCCTGATCCCTGCGATCGCTAACAGTTTTTTTGGTAGCGTTTTGATACAGTCGCTAACAGTCAGGAGCTTTTTTAACCTGTGAGTCTCACTAGCGTACCACTAAATTTAGAGCCTAAAATGGCAAATCGAAGGTACACTAGTGAAGAGGCCTTCACATTTCTGAGCATGACAGATAGTGAAGAGGAAGTCACTCATCTGTCAGATTCAGGCTCAGAATACGATCCTGTAGAGGACAGCGGCTCCATGAAAGATGGCTCTGACGACGGAGTTGTGGTCCCTGCCAAGGTCAGGCGTACCAAACCCCAATCATCTTCTTCTGTCGATGTGCAAGAACCGTAGTGCCGCTATTCCTTCTGGTGAACTGGCAAGCACCAGCGGCCTAGTACACCATGGTCGTAGTCAATCCAGCACCGCAGTAACACTTGGTGACGTGCTGAGTCGCATAAGTGCAGTTCAAGCTGGTGAGCTGGCAAGCACAAGTAGTGTCCCACTGCCACCAAGAAGATGAACACAGGCCCGTCGTGCCCATAGTGCCCTTCCTGCTGCATTCGCCTAATCCTAATTGGGAACCCACCACTTCTGCCGCACCCGTACTTCCCCCATTCACTGGCCAACCCGGCATTCAGGTGGAAACAGTTGATTTTACGTCACTTGATTATTATTCGCTGCTTTTCACTGAAGATCTCTTTAGATCTATTGTGGACCAAAGCAATTGGTACGCTGGTCAACACATCGCCACTATTCCCCAGTTCTCCCTTGCCAGAGATTGGAGACCAATTACAGTTTCCGAATTTAAGCTCTCTCGGCCTTTCCCTCAACATGGGCATAACTAAAAAGAGTGAGTTGCGGTCATATTGGTCCACTGACACAATGCACCATATGCCCTTGTTCTCTGCCTCCATGACCAGGGCACGATACGAGCAGATCTTGCGGTTCATGCACTTCAATGACAATGAACTCTATCATCCTCGTGGAGACCCTGGATACGATCGGCTCTACAAAAATTCGGCCCCTCGTAAACCACTTAAACCAACGTTTTGCAGACTAGTTTATTTCCCATCAAGTTGTCTGCGTTGATGAGTCCCCGATTAGGTTTTCTGGCCGCTTGTCATTCAAACAGTACCTTCCCAGCAAGCGTGCCAGATACGGGGTCAAGATGTATAAGATCTGTGACAGGGCCAGAGGGTATACATGTAGTTTTATGGTTTACGAGGGAAAAGATAGCCAAGTAGAGCCGACAAACTGCCCTGACTACATAGGAAGCGCTGGCAAGATTGTGTGGGACTTGGTGTCACCGTAATTGTGGACAATTATTATACGAGCGTGCCACTTTTTAGTCACTTGTTTGATCAGCAGATTGGAGCATGTGGCACAGTGCGACCTAATCGCCGGGGCTTTCCCCAGCGGCTTGTAGATTCCCGTCTTAGGCTGGGGGAGAGAGCCTGGTTCAAGTGTAATAACTTTCTCGCTATGAAGTGGAGGGATAAAAAGAATGTTTTCGTTCTTACCTCCCTTCATGCAGACACGACGGTCCAAATTACTACGGCGACTGGTGTTGTGGAGAAGCCCCTCTGTGTCCACGAATATAACCAAAATATGGGAGGGGTGGACCTAAACGACCAGTTGTTGGCGTCGTACCTAACTGCCCGTAAGGCCAGATGCTGGTACAAGAAAGTGTCTGTATACTTATTTAAATTGGCTTTGCTGAACGCTCATGTGCTATACAGAGCTTTAGGACGGACTGGATCCTTAAATTCCAGAAAGAGATTGTCAGAGCCCTTCTGTTTCCAGACGGTGCTCCACTTCACCTTCCCCAACCAAATGCAGTAAGCCGGCTGCATGAGAGGCATTTTCTTTATGTCCTCCTGAGTACCCCTACCCAACGAGCCCCCCAAAAAAGATGTGTCTGCAGCAAGTGCGGATATAGGCGTGACGCCCGCTATTATTGTCCCTCCTGTCCTGACAATCCTGGTCTTTGTATTGGTGAATGTTTTGAACGCTACCATACACTAATTGAGTATTAGCGTAGGGTACAGCACTGCACAGACTAGGCACACTAACACAGGGTCTCCCAAGATGTCATCACATTTTGAGAGACCCGAACCTAGAACCGCTTACAGTTACAAAAGTTAATTACAAAAAAAGTAAAAAAAAAAAAAAATAGTTGTCGATTTATTGTTCTCTCTATTGTTCTGCTCTTTTTTTACTGTATTCTATTCTGCAATGTTTTGTTATGTTTTATCATGTTTGCTTTACAGGTATGCAATTTTTTTATACTTTACTGTTTACTGTGTTTTATTATTAACCATTTTTTGTTTTCAGGTACTCCATTCAGCTGCAGCGCGGATCTATTTATCTCGACAGCAACAGCGTTTGCTCCCACGATACATAAAGCCGTGACTCCGCTGTAGGAGGTGATTTCACCACCAAAGTTAAAAAAAAAAAAAAAAAGCATATATGCCGAAGCATGAGGGCAGCAGCGGCGGAGGAGCGATTTGCTCCTACCTTTTGGGGGGGATGCCCCCATGCTTCGGCATATATAAATGGTGCATGTATGCCCATCATTAGAAGTGGGTGGATGAAGGGAGGTATTCTAATGGTGGGCATACCCACCGATCAATATTTTTTTCATTTAGCCCACAGGCTGCATGAAAAAAAAAAAAAAAAAAGTTTACAATATATGCCCAACAAGGACCAGCAACATACTGGTATGTTGCTGAACTTTGAGTGGTTATACCAGAATGATGCCTGCAGGTTTAGGTATCATCTTGGTATCATTCTTTTCAGCCAGCGGTCAGCTTTCATGTAAAAACAATCCTAGCGGATAATTAGCCTCTAGACTGCTTTTACAAGCGGTGGGAGGGAATGGCCCCCCCCCCCACCGTCTTCCATGTTTTTCTCTGGCTCTCCTGTCCCAATGGCTCCAAACATCTCTATGGCCTAAGAAACCGTAAGCTACGAGAATTTTATGACTTAGATTTCGCCGGATTTAAGCAGCTCCATTGAGAAATTGGGAAAGCATTTTATCACACTGATCTTGGTGTGGTCATATGCTTTGAGGGCAGAGGAGAGATCTAGGATCTAATAG
Organism: Lithobates clamitans; assembly: GCA_037952925.1. Taxonomy (NCBI): domain Eukaryota; kingdom Metazoa; phylum Chordata; class Amphibia; order Anura; family Ranidae; genus Lithobates; species Lithobates clamitans. Next base: position 6,056,250 of record JBBGZY010000992.1, read on the forward strand.
ACCCCAATTTTTTTCAAAAAAAGAGTACCTCTCACTACCTATTACTATCATAGGGGATATTTACATTCCCTGAGATGATTAAAAAAAATGAAAGCAAGTGTTTAAAAATAAGATAAAAAAAGAAAAAAAAAAGAAAAAAAAAAGAAAAAGCACCCCTGTCCCCCCTGCTCTCGTGCAAAGGCGAACGCAAGCGTCGGTCTGGTGTCAAATGTAAACAGCAATTGCACCATGCAAGTGAGGTATCGCCGCAAAGGTCAGATCGAGGGCAGTAATTTTAGCAGTAGACCTTCTCTGTAAATCTAAAGTGGTAACCTGTAAAGGCTTTTAAAAATGTATTTAGTTTGTTGCCACTGCACGTTTGTGCGCAATTTTAAAGCATGTCGTGTTTGGTATCCATGTACTTGGCCTAAGATCATCTTTTTTATTTTATCAAACATTTGGACAATATGGTGTGTTTTAGTGCATTGAAATTTAACCTCCCTGGCGGTATGATTTCAGATTTTAGGTACTGAAAGCGGTACAATTATTTTGCACAGAAATTTGGCGTTTTATATTCTAGGCCTGTAATTTTTAGGAATAATTCACTTAAATCTGTCCAAACAAGAGTATAGTAGACATCCCGGGTATGATAAAGTTTGAAAAATTAAATCAAAAATTATAATATAATAACTATAAATAATTATACCAAATAATCTAATAATAAAAATTATTCAATAATGTAATCAAATCAAAAACACTGAAATTTGCTCAGTTGCAGAATTGTCGCTTTCGTTACTTTTAGTGTTTGGTGACGGATTTCCCCACGAATCACTATCACTCAATTCTGCAAGTGATTCTAATTTGTTATCGCTGTTTTCTAGCTGGTCTAAAGCCACTTTTGATGTAAAGGGACAGTTTTGGCTGCTATAGACAATCTCCAGTTTCCAGGCAGAAAGAACAGTTTTTATAATATAAAACTGCATGCAGGGCACTGGGCAGACCACTAGGGACAAAGGGGATGTGTAATTATTTGATACAGTACTGTAATCTGTAAGATTACAGTATATTGTATCTATACTGTGTGTTTTACTTTTTGAATTTGCAGCTGAACTCCGTCCCCGTGCGTCACAACGCTCGCAGGGAAGGAGCTCGGCACTGTGAATCGAGCGAGACACGGCGGCTCGCGGATCACAGCGGGGAGACATCGCAGGATCCAGGGGACAAAGCAAGTGTCCTCTACATGGATCCTGCGATGCGATCCCGAGTATGGCTCGGGGATACCGATTTTGGTATTGAAAATCCACCTCGAGCCAGACTCGGGAATACCGCCAGGGGGGTTAAAAAAGTGTGTTTTTTCCCAAAAAAATGCGTTTGAAAAATCGCTACGCAAATACTGTGTGGAAAAAAAAAAAAAAAATGAAACACCCATCATTTTAATCTGTAGGGTATTTGCTTTAAAAAATATATAATGTTTGGGGGTTCAAAGTAATTTTCTTGCAAAAAAAAAAAAAAATTTTTCATGTAAACAAAAAGTGTCAGAAAGGGCTTTGTCTTCAAGTGGTTAGAAGAGTGGGTGATGTGTGACATAAGCTTCTAAATGTTGTGCATAAAATGCCAGGACAGTTCAAACCCCCCCCAAATGAACCTATTTTGGAAAGTAGACACCCCAAGCTATTTGCTGAGAGGCATGTCGAATCCATGGAATATTTTATATTGTGACACAAGTTGCGGGAAAAAGACAATTTTTTTTTTTTTTTTTGCACAAAGTTGTCACTAAATGATATATTGCTCAAACATGCCATGGGAATATGTGAAATTACACCCCAAAATACATTCTGTTGCTTCTTTTGAGTACAGGGATACCACATGTGAGACTTTAGGAGCCTAGCCGCATACGGGACCCAAAAAACCGTGCACCGCCTTTCATGCTTTCTAGGGGTGTAAATTTTTGATTTCACTCTTCACTGCCTATCACAGCTTCGGAGGCCATGGAATGCCCAGGTGGCACAAAACCCCTCCAAATGACCCCATTTTGGAAAGCAGACACCCCAAGCTATCTGCTGAGAGGTATAGTGAGTATTTTGCAGACCTCACTTTTTGTCACAAAGTTTTGAAAATTGAAAAAAGAAAAAAAATACATTATTCTTGTCTTTCTTCATTTTCAAAAACAAATGACAGCTGCAAAATACTCACCATGCCTCTCAGCAAATAGCTTGGGGTGTCTACTTTCCAAAATAGGGTCATTTGGGGGGGGGGGGGGGGGGGTTTTGCTGTTATTCAAGCTGATTGATCAACGGCACAGTGGTGTAGTGAATAGAGCTTTCGCCTAGCAGTAAAAAGGGTCGCCTGTTCGAATCCCAACCACGACACTACCTGGCCTGGAGTTTGCATGTTCTCCCTGTGCCTGCGTGGGTTTCCTCCGGGTACTCCGGTTTCCTCCCACACTCCAAACATGCTGGTAGGTTAATTGGATCCTCTCTAAATTGTCCCTAGTATGTATGAATGTGAGTTAGGGACCTTAGATTGTAAGCTCCTTGAGGGTAGGGACTGATGTGAATGTACAATGTATATGTAAAGCGCTGTGTAAATTGACACTGCTAAATAAATAACTGAAATAAATAAAATAAAAACATGGTTTAAATCTAGCCCGGTCCCTGCTGTACTGGCCAGGGGTCTATGATCAGCTTAAGATTAGGATCAGATCACATTTGATGGCACATTACTGCAGAAAAACAGTGAATTCTAATAAATCGCATAGTTTTTCCTGCTACTTGTGTGATACCAAGCATATCTTTGCATTTATAAAACGAGAAAACTTGGTATCTGCTTAAAAATACCACTGTAAATGCTCAAATTTAAGCATCAACACTAATGCGGATATTTATTAAGAATTGGTGTAATGCTTGCCCTTATTTTATACATATTGTGCATAAGCAGACCTAAAAGTGCAAGAGTGGAGGTGTTATAATTATTTGATACTAGGGAATACAGATCTAAATCAAGAGCAAAATTTTGTTTTCCTAAATGTGTGGCTAACATAACTTGTATAAATGCTAGGAAAGAATAAATGCAGCATATCATAGGGTAAATACATAACACCATCTAGACAGTACAGATGACTAAGAGAAGTAAAATACTACTTACTGCCCATGTCTTCGTTAGTCGGAAGATGGGAGCACTCTGTAACCCAGACACCACAGCCATTAATGCATGAAGGTTGTTCAGTTCGTAGAGTTTCTGCAGATTTATTAAAAACATATAAATTACCAAAAGTAACAAATGATCACAAATGTTAAACAATCAAATTCATTATCGGTTTTCTATTTTCACCTTCACTAACAAACTTTCAAGGAAATATTATTCATATTTTAAAGGACAAAAGGCACTTAATCAGTTATTTATAGATGGAGGGAGCTTTAACAGAACATGGATTCCCTTCTCTCAGGGGGAACTACAGTGGGCAGATGTTTTTACTATATTCTCAAATCTGCTGCTGCTTGGAAATTTCATTGCTGCAGCAGACGGAGTGCCACATCAAAAGCTGTAAAATCCAGTAAAGTTGCTTAGTATACCTTCTAATGGTTGAGCTCAGAGAAATACTAGAAGCTGTTGGATGATTTAATCAGCTAGCATCCATCAGTGTCTAGGAACATGACAGGATTTCAGATATTTCATATATTACTGACTGCATACTTGCTACAAGTCTAACTAAGCAGGTAGTTATGCCAGGGAGAAGATAACAGTCCTAGAACTAGAACCTTTTAGGAAACAAGTCAGCAGGGACAGCCATCATATTTGTAGCTCCATTGGTTTACTGTAATGAACGTTTTCTTTATTTTTTCTTGTTCAAAACGTTTTATTGAAGTTTCGATACAAATACAGAGAGTATGCATGAGAATAACAGGGTAGCTCCATGCTGAGTAATCGGTTGAACACGTACATAAGGTAGACAATGTAATTTTGCACTTTGGTATTACTCATAGGAACAAAAATGATGTAACAAAATGAAAAAAAGCAAATCTGTCAGATTATAAACAAATTGGGCCTAACCGTGAGATCAATAAAAAAGAAAGGATGGCGCCCTCTAAGTGCAGCATGTGGGGGGGGTTCCTGGGATGTGAGTCCTGTGACCTGGGTCCTGAGGGCTATTCCAGTGGTGCCGAGGGTCCTCAGAGCCATCCCAGGAACCCCCCCCCCCCACTGGCCCGTGACACCCACATCCCCCAAGAGCACTCGGATGAAACTACTTTACATGCTGGTTTTTAGCAACTCAAATGTGAGTGTTTTTATCTATTGTAATAAATATTTTTAACATGTGCCGAATACGCGTCGGGGAGGGGTAGGACGGAGCTGTCAGCAGGGAAGGAGGTGAACACACACCACACCGCACGCCATACGAGCCGTGGCTAACGAATTATACCTGGATAGTTTGGTGCACTGTAGCACCTGCATATTGTGAGTACCCTCCTGGAGGAATATTTTTTAGTTTAAATAAATCCCTTACTATATTACACCATGGAGCTCTCTTTCTTTTTTATTGAATGATATTTGGCTTTACCTGAGAGGATTGAATACACATCAATGTACCCTGAGTGAGCCCAGGAGTGGCCCCAATGCGTGTTAGACACTGTTTAATTACCGTGTCACACGAATAGAGGTGAGCGCAAGCACAAGTGGGGGATCACGGGAGAGCGCATTAAGCTTGTTGTGATTTGGACACCATTCAGGAGAAGCATGATGGACACTTAATTTATGGACACTGAATACTTGCACTTTTCTGTTTCGGTTTTAATTAGCCGATCGTATTCTGATTGGACACTTGATTGCCACAGGATTTGCACTTAGATTTTATGTTTATATCCATGCATGATGCACTTTGAGTATTTTATATATAAGGATTGCACTTTTTTTGTGGATGCACTTTGAGGTTTTTCATATATAAGGATTGCACAATAATGCAAAACCAGCTTGAAGATCAAATACAGACCAGACGTAGGCCAACTGCAAGCCTCTGAGTGAGCTTAGAAGCATCAAGATGACACTGACAATCCAAAACCTGTGGTCACAGGCCCTAAATTTTACCCAGTACCTGCAACTAAGAAATTAACTTCTATATCTAGTCTTCTCACCCTCCGACATGAAATATGAACAAAGATTATCCCTCTAATTTGTTTCAAGACAGGCTTTCCTGACACCAAGTAGTGAAAAGGCGACAGGGAACAGAGCCCCAGCACACAGCCTGTAATTGACAGCCTCAGCTCTGTTCCTGTGTGCTGTGTGAAGGGCGGAGTGTACCTTCCCTCCAATCAGCTCTGAAGTCTTCTCACCAAGCTCTGTAGAGTAGAACTTCAGCTCCCGGCCCTATGCTTTTTTTAACATACAAACTGTAAAAAAAATTTGCAATTTGAAGAGAAGACTGCATATAAACTGGTACAAATTATGTAGGAGGATTAGTTTATTCGCTATGTATCGCCTGAGACCAGTCACTTCACTGGTTATATGTAAGAGTCTAAAGCCACTTTAAGCTGGAGCAGTCTGTCAGCACCAGCATTCAGCATCAGTTTTCGAAACCCTAAAATTGAGTGGTGTGAGACTGGTCCTGCCACAGACAATGAGGATATCGGACTAGCACATGAGCATAACTGAAGACAGGAACTGATTGAAATTGGCCAGAGCAGAGCGAGGCAGTGAAGAAGATTTCTCCTGAACACAGATGCCGGGTGAAACTTCCTTTTTGCTCCAGAGGTTGAAGGTAAAGGGGATTTATATTTTTCAGTTTAGAGTGCACTTATCCTTTAATGGAGTCAGAAGGTTCTTTTTAAATAGGCTCATCTCCAACTTTGGGATTTGCATTCTGTCGTGGATACACATTGCAAAGCCCTTTCACAAATGCCTCCTGTTTTACAGTGCCCCAGAGTTCCTGGACTCACAGTGTGCCTGGAAGTATTTAATGGAGCTCCACAGAGTTGCCAAATGAAGTGTGGGGAATAAATATTTATCTGTGGGTGTGATCCTTCTGTACTGAGGTATGTGCTGCCTGTACGTTACATTAAACATTGTGGTAGAAAGCACAGTTGACAAGTCTCACCTTGGCAGTTTTAATGTAATGGCTCAAGACTTCAGCACGAATCTTTAGTGTTTGCGCATGAAGAATCTCTCTCACTACCCAAAAACTCACCTGTGAAAAAATAAAGAAAAAACAAATCAAAGTGGGCAGAACAACTGTAGGGAGCTGTTATAGGCATAATCTGGCGTTCAATAAACCCTTTGAGAGGAAGGCTTTGCTTTAGATTCACTTTGGTCTAGCAGGGAAGCAGATGGCGGCAGGTCAGACTAGCAGCTGAAAATCCCTTTCACAGTACGTTACACCTCCACGGTAGCATGACCCCCTCCACCGTCTTCACATATGTACAATGTGCAGGAACTGGGGGTAGGCAGGAAACCAAGGAGGTAAATGGCGAATGGACGGACTGTGCTAACATTAAATGGGGATTTCCTGTCTTGGTTTGAAGTTAATAATTTACGTTTGTTGAAATGGTTGGTTTCTCTCTATAAATACATAAAATTAGGTTTATTCACGCTGGCTTAAACAAGTGGCTAATGTGCACTTAACGCGTGTGTTTTTGGGCTCACGGCAATGGCTGGATCGTTTATTTTGTCTTCTGTGTTACCGCCAATGAAAGCAGTGGTGGAACTATAGGCACATTTTGGTCTTCAGCAGCCAAATAGCCATCAAGAACACTTTGCAAAATATTAATATTTATCATGTATTAAGCCAGGAATAAAATAAACATACAATTACATTTTAAAATTATGCACAAAAAGAACAAATTTATTTTCAGACTTTAGGAACATTATTCTATGTGCTGCTTTGTTTTAGGTTTTCATTGCATGGAGGGATTTCTACATCTGGTACATTTTTAAAGCTAACAAATAAAGGCTGGGCTTTTTCCTAGTACTCCTTGTTAAGGCACCAGTTAATAAAGTCCAACTCCAGCCAAATTTTTTTTTTTTTTTTTGATAGAGGGGAGAAATGGTAAAGTCCTTGTCAGGTTTCTGTGACCCTTTGGGGAGATTTATCTACCTTTCCGGTTAGGGAGTTCAGTTGAAATCCTTTTTAGCAGAGCAGAAAGGGGTTAAAAGATCTGATAAGGTTTTCATCATTGTCCATGAATTTTTTCCTGTGCAGGCATCACACACACAGGAAGCAAGGAAAAAATCTCAATGGGGTCACAGACAGAAATGGAAACCTTAAAAAAAAAAAAAAGTAACCCTCCCCCCACCACGTTACAAAAAAATCTTAGCTAGAGTTAGGCTTCAAGATGTTTAAACTATTGTGTACAGATGTAGCTGAGGGGGGGAGTATTTTCTTCTAGGGCAGTGATCTCCAAACTGCGGTCCTTCACTTTCCTTTATCTGGCCCTCAGGGGTTCCTCCCACTGATATGAGGCACTCCAACCTCCCCATCTTTGTTAGTTGCAGGTCCCCGGGACTGTCCGCTGTGATTACACACTGATCAGCTGCTGCAACCCGCTGAACCAGCCACCTTTGGCCAGCTTAAGTAAATTGCCTGATATTAAATCATCAACCAAGATCCCTACTTCATCCCTTTATACACTTAGTCTTATTTTATTTAAAAGGAAATTTATAACAAGCAGTAACCAGCGGAAGGGAGAGGGAAATGTACAGTATATGCCTTAGGCACTGCCAGGATGTACAAACCTGTCTCTCCACCTTCATCAGTTTAATAAATTGCCCATTGATCTCTGCAGGTAGAGCAGACACAATGTCGGCAGGCTAATGGGCTCCAAAATTGTCCACACCTTGCTCCAGCATCCACTAATAGTGAAGCTATGCACTATGGCAAATTTGAGCTACCATTTTAAAGCTTTAGGCTGGGTTAACACCTATGCGAATTGGATGAGGGTTTCTACGTATCCAAATTGTATAGCAGGAGATTATGACCGGCTCTCTATGGAGCCAGTTCACACATCTCCGCAGCGGCTCCGGTGCGAATTGCACAGGAGTCCTGGGCATCTTTTGGTCCGTTTCAGGTCAAAATTCAGCCAAAAATTCGGGCTGAAATCGGACCTGAAACTGAATGGAGACGCACCGGACTCCTGCTCTGAGCTGGAGCGTGCAGAGGGATAATTACATTATTCCTACCTCTGACGCAGATGCCTTTACTTTATGAAGGAGCATTTATACAGCTTTATCATAAAACTATTCCTGTGCTGTGTACGTCATGGCTGGATACGGAAACGATCTGGAATCTTTCAGCCAAAATTTTCCAATCACCTCTATTCATCAGCTTCTATATAGAGTGGATATTCTGATCTCCCTCTTACCCCAAAAACATAAGGAAAGTTTAAGTTAAATAACTGGTGTTGTTTTTGGAAGCAAAACTTTCAAACAGGAATGGTAATTTCCTGAGTGAAAAAAAAAAAAAAATCTGGCCGCTGCAGAAGCCTTCCGACTCGCCTCATCTGTGTGCAGCAAAAAAAAAAAAAAAAGTGAGAACCCAGCTCGAGGCCCCCAATGACTGATGAAGTTATGGTACGGAGCCTTCTCTCATCTGACAATTACAAATGTAAACTTGTACCTTGTCAGGACTTGACACCTTTACTAAGTGCCAGAGCATATGTGATGAGAGATTGAGTGCTATACATTCATTCATTTGCAAAAAGTACGTACAATCCATGGAAAAATAGTTGACTTTTTCTTCATATATAAACAGCCAAATATAAGATCTTCATTCAGACAATGCCTACAGATAAAGTTGATATATCTGAACAAATGACACATAAAATTGACACGCTATAATCACTCTCATAATTTAACTAAAAAAAGGTAGATCTGCAATGTGGGAAAAAAAGTACACACATTTACCACTATTTCAAATCCATTAAAATAGAACTAGATGTTCCAAATTAGGTACCAATATTTAGAACTTCCACTTCCGGGACATTTTACTTAAGGACCAAGCCTCTGAGATTTGTTGTTTACAAGTTAAAGTTTTATGCTAGAAAATTACTTAGAACCCCCAAATATATATATTTTTTCTAACACCCTAGAGAATAAAATGGCGGTTGTTGCAATACTTTGTCACACCGTATTTGCGATGCGGTCTTACAAGCACATTTTTTGGGAAAAAATACACTTTCTTGAATTAAAAAATAAAACAGCAAAGTTAGCCCACTTTCTTCTTTATAATGTGAAAGATGTCACGCCGATTAAATTGGATACCCAACATGTCACGCTTCAAAATTGCGCCTGCTCGTGGAATGACGACAACTTTTTTACCCTTAAAAACCTCCATATAGGCGATGTTTAAAAAAATTCTACAGGTTGCATGTTTTGAGTTACAGAGGAGGTCTAGGGCTAGAATTATTGCTCTTGCTCTACTTATCGCGGCGATACCACACATGTGTGGTTTAAACACAGTTTTCATATGCGAGCGCTACTCATATGCGTTCGCTTCTGCGCGCAAGCTTGGCAGGACGGGGCGCGTTTAAAACTTTTTTTTCCCTTATTTGACCTTTTATTTTTATACTGTTCTTAAAAAAAATAAAATAAAATAATAATAATAATAAAAATAGGATTTTTAAACACAGCTTACCTGTAAAATCCTTTTCTTGGAGTACATCGTAGGACACAGAGCCTCAAGTAATTACTTAGTGGGTTATGGGCCTACCTTCAGGTGTTGACACTGGTATAACCAATACAGGAAGTTGACTCCCCTATATAACCCCTCCTCCTTCCAGGAGTCCTCAGTTTTTGTAGCCAAGCAATATACTCTCACCCCATAAAACAGAGGGGCGGGAGCTCTGTGTCCTGTGATGTACTCCAAGAAAAGGATTTCAGGTAAGCCGTTTTAAAAATCCTATTTTCTTTATCGTACATCACAGGACATAGAGCCTCAAGTAATTACTTAGTGGGATGTCCCATAGCAATGCTACTTGAGGGGAGGGAGACACAACCCGTAGGGCACCCCCAGACCTTGAGGAATTATACTGATGCCTGCAGCACACTGCGCCCAAAGGCAATATCCTCATTCAATCTTACATCTACTTGATAACATTTTGTAAATGTATGTACTGACGACCAAGTCGCGGCCTTGCAGATCTGAGACATGGAGGCCTGGTGACGCACTGCCCAAGAAGCACCAACCGCTCTGGTAGAGTGCGCCTTAACTTGAAAAGCGGGAAGCTTTCCCTTTAAATCATAAGTTTGAATTATAACTTGCCAAATCCACTTAGCCACAGTGGATTTCGACGCTACCTGTCTTGTTTTAGGACCCTCTGGCAGAATAAATAAGACATCAGTCTTATGAATCTGAGCAGTTTTCTTTAAATAGGTCTTCACTGCTTTCACATCAAGACAATGTAGTGACTTTTCTTCCTTGGAACATGGTTTTGGAAAAACGATGGCAGGACAATATCGTCATTCAGATGAAAACCTGAAACTTTTGTCAAAAAGCCTGGACGAGGGCGTAACACTGTCCTCATGAATAATCAAATATGGCTCTTTACAGGAAAGAGCAGCCAATTCTGAAACCCTCTTTGCTGAGGATATAGCAAACAAAAATATCAGCTTCCTAGTCAGAAGGACTAAGGGAACATGCTGTAATGGTTCAAATGGCTGTTTTTGTAACACTGACAAAACTAAATTCAAGTCCCAAGGGCTTAAGGGTGATTTAACTGGCGGATTAATCCGCATCACTCCTTGCATGAAACCCCGGACTAAAGAATGCGTAGCAAGTGGTCTTTGAAATAAAATTGATAAGGCTGAGACTCGGCCCTTAATAGTACTTAGGGCCAAATTCATCTCTACGCCCAATTGTAGAAAGGCAAGAATTCTGCCTATAATATATCTCCGAGGGTGCCAACCCTTGGATTCACACCAGGAAACATAAGCTTTCCAGACTCTATAATATATAAGCTCTAGAAGCTGGCTTCCTAGCATTAAAGTAGAAATAACTGCCCTGGAAAGCCCATGTTTTTTCAGAATGTGGGTCTCAATAGCCAGACCGTTAAATTTAGCGTTCGTAAAGTAGGATGGAATATCGGCCCCTGTGATAGCAGATCTGGCCTGAGTGGGAGGAGCCATGGACCCTCCACTGCCATCTTTACGATCTCTGCATACCATGACCTTCTGGGCCATGCTGGTGCTACCAGTATTACCGACTTTCTTTCCAGCCTGATCCTGCAAAGTCGTCGAGGTAGCAACTGAATCGGGGGAAATGCATAGATCAGTGAAATCACTGATCCCATGGGGTCACCAACGCATCTGTTCCGTATGCGAGTGAGTCCCTTGTCCCGGACACAAAATTGACTAGCTTCGTGTTGAACCTGGACGCTAGAAGGTCTACATCCGGAGTCCCCCGTCTTTAGCAAACAGCCTGAAAAATCTCGGGATGAAGAGACCATTCCCCCGGGAATAACTGCTGGAGACTTCTACTTTGAACCGCAGAAACCTCTGGTGATCAGGAAATATAGGGACATGCAGATATGCATCTCTGATGTCGATGGATGCCAGAAGTTCTCCTCCTTGTAGGATGGAAACAACTGACCTGATTGACTCCATGCGAAAGGAGTGGATATTCAGGAACTGATTTAGATTCCGTAGATCTAGAATTGGTCTGATATCCCAATTTGGCTTGGTACCGTAAACAGGTTTGAGTAAAACCCCAAACCTTGCTCTTGTTTGTGAATCTGTATGATCACCCCTTGAGCCAATAATCGATCTAATGCTTGCAAGAGGGATTGCTTTTTTCTCCGGATCTTTGGGAACGTTTGATCTCTGAAAACGGACGGTGGAAACTCGAAACTCTAGCGTGTATCCTACAGAGACTGTGGAGAAAGTCCATTTGTCCTAAATCTCCCTTTGCCAGACTTCTGAGTACCTCAGAAGTCTACCCCCCACTTTGGTGAGGGGAGATGCCTCTACATGAGGAGGCCTTTGTAATTCTGCTTTGCAGCCCGGGTTTGACCTGGAGGTCTTCCTCTAGAGTCCGATGGTGGAGGCCGTCGCCCCTGCCTAGAGGTGGATGTACCTGGCGCGGGAGAAAATGTGCGCTTAAATGAAGGACGTTTATATTTTCTTTTAACTGGCAAAAGAGTACTTTCCGCTAGAAATTGTTTGGATATATTTATCCAAACGCTCACCAAATAGTCGTTCTCCATTAAAGGGAAAACTAGTTAAAAGAATCTTGCAAGGCGCTTCAGCTGACCAACCCTTTAACCAAAGGGTCCTTTGCATGTGAACTAGTACAAGCGCAAGGCTAGAAGCCTGATGAATAAAATGCTTCATAGCATCTATGGCAAAGCATAATGCTCTAGGTAGCTCTGCCAACTCCCGGCCTGTTGTGCAGGGAGCTCGTTAAGAGCATCTGTGAACTGGTCCTTTAAGGACTGACAGATGCCTATAGCTACAATTGCAGACTGTGTCACGCTCCCTGCTAAGGAAAAAGAGGATTTTAACAGCCCTTCCAACTTCTTATCTGTTGGATCTTTAAGCATATGAGCATTGTCCACTGGACAAGTTAAACTTTTATTCACATTGGAAATCGCAGCGTCAACTTCTGGAACTTTCCATCTTTTTGAGGGCTTTCCTCCATAGGATAGAGAATTGAATATCTCTTTGGAAGGGAAAAATGCTTATCCGGATGATTCCATTCTGTATAAATAAGCTTCTCTAGTAATGCGTGGACGGGAAACGCATGCAAAGGCTGTAAAGGTTTCAGGGAACCCAAGGAGGAGACCGGACATTCAGCTAACTCTGTTAGGGGTAGCATGAAAGCAGAGCGAACCATTTCAGTGAGGCTCTGTACTTCAGTTTGTGAAGCTAAAACATCAAGTATTGTTTTCTCTGCAGAGGAATAACCGGCTTGCCTTTCCTCTAAATTGTCTGAGGGTGATACCTCATCTTGTTCCCACAATCACCTTGGACCCTCCACTGTTTGTAAAGAGTTTAAGGTGGGGGGTGGGGACCCAGGGCGCTTCCTATCCACCTGGATGGAGGATGCGATTAAAGCCGCTAATCTGTCTAGGCCCTGCAGGGCTGAGGAAAATGCCTCTTCAGTCACGTATACAGGGGCTGAAGTGTGTGAAGCAGTTGCACCACCGCTAGCTTCCAATGACTCACCCTGACTTGCCATGTCTGGTATCTCTGGAGAGGATGACAGTACGCTGGCATGACTGGGCTTCCCAGCGCCTGGGGGCGGCACCTTAGATACCATTACAGTAGCTCTGGAAGTCATAATGCAAAGTACAAAAACAGAGGTAACAATCTATCTTTTTTGTTTCAACAACAATTTTCAAGAAAACAATGTCACCATAGGATCAGTCTTAATATGTTGATAACAATATGTTTCCTGAACTGAACATGCCTAGCGCTGCTGTGTCTCCTTAGTGTAATCTGTAACAGACTATCAGTTTAGCTTTGCTTACTGAGAGTATTGTGTTAAAGGCATCAGGTGAAAAACCTGATTGTGTCCTCAGCGTCTTCCGCCCCTAGCACCGTCTGTTTGCAGACTTTTAAGCTGTGTAGACGTCTTATGTCCTACACACGGCGCTGCCCGACTTGTAAAAACACGCCCCTTTGCGAACCCGCCCCCTCCTGCTCAGTATAACGTAATCTGTGTGTCTAAAACACGGACTTGAGGGGAGGAGGCGGCGTTGCCAACGAGCCTGTAACAGGGATACTCCGTAATGTTCCCACTGAAGTGTTACCTGTAACAGGCTGGCGAATCTGCTCACTCAGCAAAGCTAAGTATCTGGGGCAAGTTATATATAAAAAACTGGAATTTGGCCAGTGTCTCCTGGAGGAGGGAGGGGAATATACCAGCAGATATATAGCTTTTACTAGCGTTGGATTTTCAATAAGCAGAACTAGTGGCTTATGGATATAACATCCCATGCCCGTACTTCAATTTGCTGCCAGAGTACTTTAACCTGTAAAAAGCTGCTTTGTAACTGCTGTATCCCCTTGATTCCTCTAGAAAAGGACCACACATGGCTTGATAGCCAGACAAAGAGCTGCTTAAGCATCACATTAAGGTATGTGTAATCTACTCCTACTAGAGGAGACATCTTAAAAGGCATACTTTTTAATATGGAAAGAAAGGATAGGCACCTTTTTACAATACATAGCCTCTTCCCTTACCTCTTCCTCGCTGCAGGATACTGCTGACTTAACAGACAGATCCAACTTTCACCCATCACAGAAGGCAGCGTAGTTAAACCTTCAAAGACAGGAGCCCTTTTTATAGGGTTTCCGCTCCTTTGGACCTGTATAGCACCCCTCAGAAACAGTTTTAGGTAATGTAGCAAGACCAAAAATAATCCTGGTTCCTAGGGTCCAGCTCTCAGAGAGAAGCTTACAAGCAAAACCTCGTTCTTGAATCGAGGTCCAGGTACCATCCTATGGCCTCAGTGGCGAGGATGGATCTGGTTGGAGGTTATTTAAATCTAGCATGGATCCCTCCCTGGAGCTCCTCAGAGCACATCTTCACTTGTGACCAACACCTTAGACACTGGCGAAAAAACTGAAGACTCCTGGAAGGAGAAGGGGTTATATAGGGGAGTCAACTTCCTGTATGGGTTATACCGGTGTCAACACCTGAAGGTAGGCCCATAACCAATTGCTTTTATTCCTTTAACAAGGAATGTAAACATCCCTTGTAATAAAAAAAAGCATGACAGGACCTCTTAAATATGAGATTTGGGGTCAAAAAGACCTGAGATCTCATATGTACACTAAAATGCAATAAAAAAAAAATGTCCCTTTAAGAGCTATGAGCGAAAGTGACGTTTTGACGTCGCTTCCGCCCTGCAATCATATAGAGATGGGTGGGGGGCCATCTTCCCCCCCCTCACTCGTCCCCATGTCAACCCAAGAGAAGGATCCGATTGTCTCCGGTAAGCGGCGGAGGGCACCTGAGTGCGGCGGAGGGGAGTGTCCCTCTTCCGCTGCAAGTGATCTTGCGGAGAATCAACCGCAGAGACCACTTTTATCTGAAAGCAGACTACCCGCTGAAGAAGAGGATACCGGGGTTATGGCAGCTAGCTGCTGCCATAACGATATTCCTCTTCAAAGTGCCGAAGTAAAACTGCGGCGGGCGGTCCGTAAGTGGTTAAAAAGGAAGTTAGAGCAAGACTACAGTTTGCTAGTGAATACATAAAGACCAAGCCTTCCAGAATAATGTGCTGTGGACTGACAAATCAAAGACAAGAGTTGCTTGGCCATATAAACTGACATGTTGGATGCACACCGAAGAGAACAGCATTTCAGGAGAAGAATCTCACACCAACTGAAGCATGGTGGTGGAAATGTTATGATTTGGGGTTGCTTTGTTCATGGCAAAACACCACAGAGGAAGCTGCTGCCCTCCAAAAAATAAAAAACAAAGAAATATTGTTGCGCACCCAAAGTTTGCCAAAGAACACCTTGGCAAACCGCAACGCTACTGGTAAAATATTTTGTGGACTGATGAAACAGTTGAATTGTTCAGGAAGAATACTCAGCACTATGTAAAGTGCCTTGAAAAAGTATTCATACCCCTTAAAATTTTCTACATTTTGTCATGTTACAACCAAAAACTTAAATGTATTTTATTGGTATTTTGCGCAATGGACCAACACAAAGTGGCAAATTGTGGAGTGGAAGGAAAACGATAAATGTTTTTCAAAATAGTTTCCAAATAAATTTCTGAAAACTGTGGCATGCATTTGTATTCAGACCTCTTTACTCTGATACCCCTAACTAAAATCTAGTGGAACCAATTGCATCAGAAGTCACCTTATTAGTAAAGAGTCCACCTGTGTGTAATTCAATCTCAGTATAAATACAGCTGCTCTGTGGAGGCCCTCAGAGGTTTGTTAGAGAACCTTAGTAAACAAACAGCATCATGAAGGCCAAGGAACACACCAGACAGGTCAGGGATAAAAGTTGTGTAGAAGTTTAAAGCAGGGTTAGGTTGTAAAAAAAATATTTCAAGCTTTAAACATCTCACGGAGCACTGTTCAATCCATCATCCGAAAATGGAAAGAGTATGGCACAACTGCAAACCTACCAAGACATGACCATCCACCTAAACTGACAACTGGGCAAGGAGAGCATTAATCAGAGAAGGGGCCCATGGTAACTCTGGAGGAGCTGCAGAGATCCACAGCCTAGGTGGGAGAATCTGTTCACAGGACAACTATTAGTCATGCACTCCACAAATCTGGCATTTATGGAAGAGCATAAAGAAGAGAGCCATAAGTCCTGTTTGCAGTCTGAGAGAAGCCATGTAGGGGACACAGCAAACATGTGGAAGAAGATGCTCTGATCACAAGAGACCAAATTGAACTTTTTGGCCTAAAGGTAAAACGCTTTGTGTGGTGGAAGACTAAAACTGCACACCACCCTGAACACACCATCCCCACCGTGAAACATGGTGGTGGCACCAGCATTCTGTGGGGATGCTTTTCTTCAGCAGGGACAGGGAAGCTGGTCATAGTTAATGGGAAGATGGATGGAGCCAAATACAGGGCAACCTTTAAAGAAAATCCTGTTAGAGTCTGCAAGAGACTTGAGACTGGTGCGGAGGTTCACTTTCCAGCAGGACAACAACCCTAAACATACAGCCAGAGCTACGAAGGAATGGTTTAGAGCAAAGTATATTCATGTGTTAGAATGGCCCAGTCAAAGTCCAGACCTAAATCCAATTGAGAATCTGTGGTAAGGCTTGAAAATTGCTGTTCATAGACACTCTCCATCCAGTCTGACAGAGCTTGAGCTATTTTGCAAAGAATGGGCAAAATTTCACTCTCCAGATGTGCAAAGCTGGTAGAGACATACCCAAAATGATTAATTGCAGTGAAAGGTTGTTCTACAAAGTATTGACTCGGGGGGGGGCTGAATACAGATGCACACCACACTTTTCAGATATTTGTAAAAAAAAAAAAAAAAAATTGAAAACCATTTATCATTTTCCTTCCACAATTATGTCCCACTTTGTGTTGGTCTATCGCAAAAAATCCCAATATAACGCATTTTTGAATGTAACATGACAAAATGTTGAAAATTTCAAGGGGTATGAATTCTTTTTCAAGGGCACTGTATGGTACAAAATAGGGCACAGATTACCAACATCAAAACATCATCCCAATGGTGAAGTATGGTGGAGGGCTTGCTTCACTGCCTCAGGGCCCGGACCACTTGCCATTGGGGAAAATTCCGAAGTTTACCAAAACATCCTAAAGGATAAGGTCATGGTGGCTATCCACCAGCCTAAGCTTAGAAGTTGATTGGTGCAGCAGGACAATAACCCTAAGGCAGGCCATACACTGTGCTAATTTCTTTCCATCAACTTCCTGTCCTGGAGACACAACTGAAAATGAGAGGAAATCTCTCTAAAGGGAATATAATGCTCCTCTTAGAAGGCTGTTTTAGGAACAAATATCCCAATATGGGGATATTCCTGTTTTTGCTTGAACGATAAGGCTAAAATTTTGTATTTTACACTACTTCCGGGTTCAGTGACAATGGTCGACAGGAGAAAGGGATGAATCTTCTCAGCTTAGACACAGAAATAAAAAACAAAGAGGGTCTAACCCTTCCACACCATCTAAAATGAATGTTTACACATTAAGGGCAGGATCATTTTTATTTGAACACACTATTACTTACAGTCAGCAAAGCTGAATGTACACAAGCAACTAAAGCAGCCTGCAAATAAAGGACATCAACAGAAACCAATTTTTTAAAGAAGACTCACTTGGTTAAATCGTCTAGTGAAGGCCACGGCATTTGGTGCAGAACTGTACTTTTCCTTTTTGTTCCATCCACAGCTTGATAATTCCTAAACACCACCAAAAAAAATAAAAAAACTCAAATTGTCAAGGACAGATCTATGTGGATATTTTACTCCAAACAATCAAAACCTTACGTGGGTCACAGATATAAGCAGGCAGATAGATGCAAGAGGCATTTTTATTGTCCATACATCTGACACCAAGCGAGGACTGAGTCACTATACCATACCAAAAAATAAATTAATACCCATCACTTGAGCCAACTACTACTTGATATTTGGAACACCAGATGTAAAAAACAAATCTTAAAGTAGTCTACCAATGTTCACCTATGGAGCCCCGTGCCAGTCTCCGCAATGTGTGCGATCCTGCTATGCATTACAACTTTACATGCAGCAGCTCAGAGAGCCGCACACACAGGCATCGCAAGAGGGACACAGAGCTACCGTCAATCATCACTATGGGGGTAGGAGGAACGTGCTTGTTTCCTCTTTGCGCTGGCTGTGTGTGGTTCTCTGAACAGCTGCATATAAAGTTGCAGTACAAAGTAGGAGAACTGTTGTGAAGACTCAGAGGACCCCATAAAGCAGGCCAAAGATGATGCCTTTTCTTTCCTGCAACCACGTATTTGCAACTGACTGTTGATGGGGGAACCACTCCCAAGGAGCTATTGTGTTCTCCTGATGGGGGCATAAGGAGCCATTCCTGCAGATCCCTGCTCCCTGCTGGGGGAGCACAGTGATTTTTGCTAGTGGCTATATCTGCTGACAATGAATGCTTGTAAAAATCTTACGTGCTGGTTGTACCCAAGTCGACCGAAGGATCAATTTGGTCACAATCAGTCTGCCCATAGATGGTACGAACCTCAGCCAGTCCCTGCTGAACCCATCGAGGATCAAACCATTTATGGCCAGCTTAAGTCCCCGTGGCACAGAGAGAACTGGAATAAAGCAGTGTGGCCAAGGGACAATTTTTATTAACAATAAACACATCAATGCATTCAGGTTGTTTTATTTTTATCTGATTTAGGAAAACTTTACTTTATTACCACTCTAAGGAGCAAAACCCATTAAATATAAATATAAATAGTTGTACAAGGGTCCAAGGACTATTGCAGAGAGGAAAGTGGGAAGATGTCCAAAGTGCTAAATAAGACAGATCTCAAAAAAGTATTCCACCTTTAAGAGAAACCTCCTACTATTTGAGAAAAAAAAAAAAGACAGATTAAACCCCCTAAAGGTGCAGTCTAGCAATAAACAATATAGGTATAGGTGGACTCCAGTGGCACGAGACACCTGCTGGACTGATTTATCGCCTCAGGGCACTGGTTATGTAATCTCTCAGCCAGTGTTTGCAATGGCCATGGAAGGCCTGGAAACACAAACACCCCCAGAGACACAAGAAAACATTTCGATGGTTTAGCACTCTAGTCATCTACCGATTACTGAAGTATCAGTTTTGAATAAACTGACCCTTTAAAATTTCTTTCACAGCAGCCAATGACTTATTTGCGAACAAGGGGAGAATGGAAACGCTGATCCAGAGGAGATGACGGATGATTTATGAACGGTGGGGGAAATGAAGTATAGATTACCGTGTAGAGAAAAATTCATCTTCTCAGCTGCACAAGCCAGCCAAATTTTTTTCCGAACTAAATTTGTAAAATAAACATCACCGCTGCTCAAATCCTTCACACTGGGAAATAGCTCAAGGTAACCAACTCGCAACATGCTGCTTAACCCATTCCATGACTAGATGGAAGCAAAGCTGGATACTCTAAAATGCAGCAGTCTACCATTGTTTAAAACAGGGGGTAGGAAACCCTGAAGAGGCGGAGATCTGCCTGAACCAGCACAGTAGAAGTCGTCCAAGATCACCAGGTAGGGATGACATTATTTTAAAAGGAGATAAACTAGGAAGGTCTTAATAAGGACAAAAAGATTGTGTGTTCAAGGGTCAGTAATAATGCAGGATTCATGGGTCAGTACAAACACAGAGTACAGTAGCATGAACGCAGCGTTCAAAGGTCAGTAGTATGAATTACACAATGCAGGGGTCAGGATTAACACAGGGTGTAGTGGTCAGGAGTAATGCAAAGTGCAGAGGTCAGAAGTGTGTAACACACAGTGAAGGGTGCAAGAATCAGCACTAAGGTAGAGTTCGGTAGTAACAGTGCACGGGGTCAGTAATAAGTAATGCAGAATTCAGGGGTCAGTAATAGTGCAAGGGTCAGTATCAAAGCACAAATGTACCCCTCTTTCCCTTGCTGTAGTTTACACGAGAGACCTTTAATGTAGCAGGGCCTGGCAGAGTGATTAAAGACATCTCATGTCTCCCCTCAGCTCTGTCATATGACACAAAGGTTAGACCCTGTCAGGTTTTTATTGCAGTGTGTTGTCCTCACGGAGCAGATTTACCCCTCTGTTGATTCTGGTGGCTACTGTTACCAAGGTAAGGGGAAATCCAAAATCATAAAAATGTCACCAAAACAAAGAAGCAAGAGGGTTAGTCATGCAATACAGACACTTGCTGTAGCCACAAATTATAAGAGGGGATTTCCACTTTTGGAGAGATTTCCTTTTACAGCAGAAAAATCGGCCCAACAGGACATACAAGTAAAAAAAAAAACTGACTGTTTTTAACCCTGCATTACTTACTACTGACCCCTGCACTGTTACTTGTTTGACACAGCAACAGTCAGGGCAAAGAAAGAAATCCATACTGAAAGTCTTGAAATGGGAAATGGAGACAAAATGAGTGAGGTTGCTATTTGTGTTTGGGAACACACCAAGACCCCTTTCACACTGAGGCAGTTTTCAGAGTGCTCTCACACTGGGGCGGTGCACTTGTGGGATGTTAGAAAAAGTCCTACAAGCAGCATCTTTGGGGCTGTTTGGGAGCGCTGTATACAGAACCTCCTTGCCCATTGCAATGAATGAGCAGCGCTTCAGAAGCGCCTGAAAAGCGCCACAACACAGGTGTTTAACCCCTTCTTCGGCTGCTAGCGGGGGGGTTAAAAGCTGCCGAAAAGCGCCGCCTAAACAGTAAAGTGCAGCTAAAACGAGCGACACTTTACCGCTAAGGCACGGGCGGCCCCAGTGTGAAAGGGGTTTAAATTTGTTCTGAAAATTTCAGGTTAAATTTAAAAAAAAAGATAGAAATCATCATCAATGAATGTTTCAATGCACTGCATCTGATTCACTTAAGGCTGCACAGCATGCGTACCTACATGCCAAAATGCACTAAAAGCTGTGCAGCATGCATATTTATATAGCTCTTGCGTATGATCACCTATTTGTACACACTTATACACCAGTCATACCATAATGACCACCAGCAGGTAAAAATAAGATTTTTATAACAGCTAACCTGTAAAATCCTTTTCTTTGAAGTACATGAATGAATGATTTGTATAGCGCTGCAAATGCGAACTGAATCGCCTCAAGGTAGCTAGATCTGTCCTGTGTTGTCCAGCTTCTTAGAAGAGGTAGGTCTTGAGTTTCTTCCTGAAGGCCTGATGGTTTTCTTCCATGCGAATGTGAGTAGGTAGAGCGTTCCATAACCGTGGTCCTTGGACTGCGAATCTTCGTTCTTTTGTTTTGTAGCGGGTTTTTGGAATAAGGAGGAGGTTTTGGTTAGAAGATCGAAGACTGCGATTGGGTGTGTAGTGCTTTATTTTCTCGGATAGGTATTGAGGAGCGTTTCCTTGTATACATTTGTGGGTGAGGCAGAGGGTCTTGAAAATGATTCGGTTCTTTACGGTTAGCCAATGTGGGCTCCTCAGGGAAGGGGAGATGGATTCCCAGGGTTTTTTTCCTGTTAACAGTCTTGCCGCCGTGTTTTGGATGAGTTGCAAGCGCACAAGCTTATATTGGGGTAGTCCTATGTAGAGGGAGTTTGCGTAGTCGAGTCTGGAATTGATGATTGTTCCAACTACTGCTGCTTTGTCCTCTTCTGGGACGAAGGACAAGAGTCTACGTAGCAGGCGGAGAAGATGGTGAGATCGGCTGACTACTGATCCTATTTGTGCATCCATTGACATTTCTGAGTCAAAGATGACTCCAAGACTCTTGGCTTTGGTGCTTGGAGAGATTGTCTGTCCAAAGATGGTGGGTGGTGTCCATGGGGTCTTAGTTTTGGAATTTTGGTTTGCGTGTAGGAGAAGCTCTGTTTTTGATCCGTTAAGTTTAAGAGAGCTAGTGGTCATCCAGTCTATCAAAGTGAGGCATTTTTCTAGTTGCTGATGATGGTCTTTTTCTCCGGTGATGCGAAGGTAGAGTTGGGTATCATCAGCGTATGAGTGGAAGCAGAGGTCCGATTTTCTGATGATTTTGAGGAGTGGGCGGATGAAGATGTTGAAGAGCACTGGTGACAAGGGTGAACATTGAGGGACTCCACAAGAGATTGCGCGGGTTTCAGAGGTGAAAGCTCCTAGTTTCACTGTCAGAGCGATTTCCTAAGAAGGATGCGAACCATTGTAGATCTGAATCTGACACTCCTGCTACTTCTGTGAGGCGGATAAGTAGAGTATTGTGGTCCACTGTATCGAACGCTGCACTGAGGTCCAACAGTACCAGGAGACATGATTCTCCATCAGCTGCTTGGCGTCCCATATTTTGAGAAGTGCTGTTTCTGTGCCATGGCCTGGGCGGAAGCCTGATTGCAGAGGGTCCAGGAGTTTGTGTGTGTCCAGGTGGTGTTGAAGCTGTTGTACTACTGCTTTCTCAATAATATTGGAGATGGTGTTGAGGCTTGTTATTGGTCTTCGATAGTTATGGTCCTTAGGGTCGAGGTTAGGTTTCTTTAGGAGGGGTTTGACGATGCCATGTTTAAGGGCGATTGGAACAGTCCTTTCTTTGAATGACTGGTTGATGAGGTGTGTTATAGTGGGAGCCAAGATGTTGGAACATTCTTTCAGGAGTTGTGGGAATGTCGTCGTTTGGCGATGTGCTGTCCCTAAAGCTTCTGATGTTTTTGGTGGTGTCAGTGGTGATTGGGATCAGTGAAAAATTCGGTGCTTGTGTGATGATTGTATTGATTTTTTCTTTTTGCTTTGGTTGAATGAGATTGGTTGTTTTTTTCTGATGAATTGTTTTCCAGATGTTGTCGATTTTAATCGATAAAAAAACCTGATAATTCATTGCAGAATTCTTGGGTTTCGTTTCCTGGGGGCTCTAGGCAGGTAGGGTTCAGAGTCTTGGTGACTATTTTGAAGAGTTCCCAAAGGCGGTTTAAGGCGGATGAGATGGTGTTTGAGAAATGTTCTTTTGCTTTGAAGATTGCTTTGTGATATTTCTCTGCGAGTGCTTTGTAGTTTGTGTGGTTTTCCTTTGTGGAGTTTCTTCTCCAGGCTCTTTCAGCTCGTCTGCGTTCCTGCTTTAATAAAGTAAGAGTGCCATTAAACCATCCAGAGGTTGTTTTGTGGATGTGTGTTCTACGTTTTGGAGCCACTGAGTCCGCAGTTTGTAGTAATGCCTTGTTTAACCACTTCGCTACCCGGCCATAGTAAAATGACGTCCACAGATGGGATCTCCCATCCTGGGTGGACATCATATGACGGCCTGGGCTTCCCGGCCGCCTAGGGGGCGCGCGAGCCCACCACGTTGCTCGGGACCAGGTGTGTGTGCCCGGCGGCCGCAATGTCCAACGGGCACCCGCGATTGCCCGTTAACCAGGCCGGACTGTGGATCTGTGTGTGTAAACACACAGATCCACGTAATGTCAGTTGAGAGGAGACCGATCTGTGTTCCCAGTACAGCGGGACACTGATTGGTCTCCTCCCCTTGTACGTCCCCGCACCCTACAGTTAGAATCATTCCCTAGGAAACATATTTAACCCCTTGTGTCCCCCTAGTGGTTAACCCCTTCACTGCCTGTCACATTTATACAGTAATCAATTCAATTTTATAGCATTAATCACTGTATAAATGTGAATGGTCCCAAAAATGTGTCAAAAGTGTCCGCTGTGTCCGCCATGTCGTCGCAGTCACGAAAAAGAAATCGCAATCGCCACTATTACTAGTAAAAAAAAAATATATATATATTTTTTTTTTTAAATGCCATAAATCTATCCCATATTTTGTAGACGCTATAACTTTTGCGCAAACCAATCAATATACGCTTATTGCGATTTTTTTTTACCAAAAATATGTAGAAGAATACATATCGGCCGAAACTGAGGAAAAAATTTGTTTAAAAATTGGGATATTTATAGCAAAAAGTAAATAGTGTTTTTTATTCAAAATTGTCGCTCTTTTGTTTATAGCGCAAAAAATAAAAACCGCAGAGGTGATCAAATACCACCAAAAGAAAGCTCTATTTGTGGGGGTAAAATGACGTCAATTTTTTTTGGGTACAACGTCGCACGACCGCGCAATTGTCGTTTAAAGTGCGACAGCGCTGAAAACTAAAAATTGGGGTGAAAATGCCCTGTATTGAACCGGTTAAGGAGTTGAGTGTTTGTTCCGTTGAGTGGTTTAAGTTTAACATTGCTATTTTGTTTGATAATGTGGTTTTGAAGAGTTTGGAGTGTAGTTTCCTCTGAGATCTTATCCAGTGTGTTGTAATTGCCTGTTTCCATTTTTAGAGGGTGGTGTTGGTAGCGATATTAAATTTGATAGCGTGGTGATCTGTCCATGGTAGAGGTAGATTGTCGAATATGTTGACGTCCATATTTTGTTTGAAGATGAGGTCCAGAATGTGTCCTGAACCATGTGTGGGAGCATTTATCAGTTGCTGAAGACCTAATTCTTTCAGTTGGTTAATGCAGGCGGTGGCGATAGGGTCTTGGGTGGAGTTTGCCCAGAAGTTGAAATCTCCAAGTGCCAAAAAGTTTTTGGTTTTCAGGGTGGGAGTTGACATGAATTCTGTGAAGGACGTCAGGAGGTTTGTCTTAGGTCCTGGTGGTCTGTAAGATAGAAGTATGTGGATAGTGTCTTGGGGTGTTTGAAGATGTAGGGCGAGTGTCTCCATGAAAGGCACGGAGTTCTGTACAGTTGGTTTGGTGAGCGCGAGGTGAGATTTGAAGATCACTGCTAGGCCTCCTTTTTTTCCTGTTCTGTGCTCCGTTAGGAACCTGTAGTTCTCGGGTACTAATTCGGTTAGGATGGCATTGCAGTCGGGTGTTAGCCAGCTTTCGGTAATGAAGAGGCAATCTATGTTTTGGGTGATGAAGTCGTGTACTTCCAGTCTGTGCTTGACTGCAGATCTGGTGTTGATCAGAGCGCATGCTAATTGTGGTGGTTGAATTGTGGTCTTCCTATATTTGATGGTTGATTGTAGGTTGGTCCTTAGTAGTTGTTCTTTCTGTAGTATTTTATGAACGGAAGTTGTTAATGTTGAGGTGGTATTTCTTAGCCTGTGGAGAGCGTCCGCTCAGTACTTGAAGTTGCACATGGCGAGAAAATTACTGAAGGTAGGATGATGCGGTGATGATACTGATGTATTGATGGTGAAGTTGCCAAGTAGATGGTGGTCCTGAAGGGTGCCGTTGCTTCTGTTGCTGAGAAGATGATGGTCTGAAGAAACCTGCTGCTTCAGGTGGCGTTGATGACGGTGCAATGGGACTTGGTGGTGGTGGTGGGGGGGGGGCGCGCAGGCCTAACTGCCCTCCTGTTAATCCAGAGGAAGGCGAAAACCCCTAGCTGAGCTGGCCAATTGCTACAGCAGAGGAAAAAATTCCTTCCTGACCCCGAGGCGATCAGACTGAGTCCCTGGATCAACTGCTAGAGGGTGGCCCCGTGTACTTACCTGACCACGGTTGGTCGGTGATGAGTAGAGGGGTAGGGGTCAGACCAAGGAGAGGGCACTGAGGTTGACCTAGGCTACTACTTCATGGTACTGAGCTGCATCTGGAGGGATCAAGATGAATGCCGTTGCAAGGACTGAGCAGAGGATTGTCCTGCTCTCAGTATTGCCCTGTGCCCTAGTGGCGAGACGGCGGTGGTATTCAGGGGTGAAAGGGCAACTGCCCGCGGAGAGAGAGGGGTAAGCTGAGGAGGTGGGCTGGAGCTAGGCCGCAGCCGCGGTTTGTCCCTGAGTCTAGCGGCTAGGGACGAGGTGACCAGACTGCGGCTGCGGAGGTGCACTGGTGGGTCCCTGTAGAGTGCTGCTGTGAGCCCGGGATGGGCTCTGGGTGGTCTGTGGGGTGCTGCGGCCGCCCTGGGAGTACCAAGATGGCCGCCGGACTAGGTCCGAGCCGCTATATGATAGAATGCTGTGGGGGGGGGGGAACTGGAGGGCAGGGGTGTGGGTGGGCGGGGGGACCGGGTCCCGGTAGGACCCGCTGGAGTCCAAGGATGCGCTCCGGGAGGCGGGGGGGCTGCTGCCGCGTCTGGGTGTCCCAAGATGGCCGCCGGACTAGGCCCGAGCCGCGGTCTGTCCTAGGTAAGGATCCCTGGTGAGACTACAATCGCGTCACAGCTAGAAGAGGGGTGAGGGGGTGCGGGTCTGCCGATGGGGTGTGGAGGCAGAGGGTGAAGCGGCAGGCCGGGCTAGGGCGGAGTGCTGCTGGAGCGGTGTGTCCTGGGAGGCTGTGGGCTGGAACTGGACGTCCGGAGGCTTGCTACGGCGCAATGACACTGGGGCACAGGTACCCGCTTCCGTTCCAAGATGTTGCTGGGTGGGTGCTGGGGGACCTGGTCAGTCCGCTGGATCCGCTGGGGAGCCTTGGGGGGGGGATCCTGGATGGCTGGTGCTTCTCGCACACACGAGTGTATGTTTGCTCTGCTCTGACAACACTGACAACACTACAGAGATGTACTGGAGACACAATGCAGAGAATGCATCACAGGACACAGAGCCATAGTAATTACTATGTGGGTTATAGTCCACCTTTAGGTGCTGGACACTGGCACACCCTAAAAAGGAAGTTGCCTCCCTATATAACCCCTCCCATACCGGGAGCATTTCAGTTTTGTAGCAAAGCAATACACGTGTATACGAGAAAGAGGGGCGGGACCTCTGTGCCCTGTGATGTACTCCAAGAAAAGGATTTTACAGGTAAGCTGTTATAAAAAGCTTATTTTCTTTAATTGTACATCATGGGACACAGAGCCATAGTAATTACTATGTGGGATGCCCCAGAGCAATGCCAGGGAGACAACAAAAGTAGGACACCGTGAGATCAGAGGACTTCTACTGCTGCCTGCAGTACACTGCGCCCAAAGGAGACATCCTCATGT
Organism: Lithobates clamitans; assembly: GCA_037952925.1. NCBI lineage: Eukaryota > Metazoa > Chordata > Amphibia > Anura > Ranidae > Lithobates > Lithobates clamitans. Next base: position 6,083,212 of record JBBGZY010000992.1, read on the forward strand.
CTTTTTACATCCACCTGATAGAATCTGGTAAATGTATGGATTGAAGACCAAGTTCCGGCCTTGCAGATTTGAGCCATGGAGGCTTAGTGATGCACTGCCCACGAAGCACTAACAGCCCTAGAGGAGTGCGTTTTGATTTGAGAGGGTAAAACTACCTCTTTAAACCATAAGCTAAAACGAATCCATTTAGAACAGCAGATTTCCATGCTGCCTGTCCTTTTAGGACCTTCAGGCAATACGAACAAAACATCAGTTTTCCGAATCTGAGCAGTCGTCTTTAAGTAGACTGGTCTCGCCACATCAAAAGAATGTAGTAATTTTTCTTCCATAGAACAGGGTTCTGGAAGAAAAAAAAAAAAAAAAAAAGATAGAATATCCTGGTTTAGATAAAAACCTGATACTACCTTCGGTAAAAAGTTAGGATGAGGACGCAATACTACCTTATCCTCGTGAACAATAATAATATGGTTCTTTACAAGAAAAGAGCAGCCAATTCTGATACCCTTCTTGCAGCAGATATGGTTACCAGACAAAATAGTCTCCTTTCCTTGTCAAAAAAGGATGGGAATATGTCGTATCAGTCAAAAAAAAAAAAAAAAAGGCCGTTTTGTAATGCTGCCAAATTCAAGTCCCAAGGGTTCAGGGGTGACCTAACCGGGGATTAAGCCATGTTGCCCCCTGAATAAAGTTACGAGCCAAAGAAAGTGAAGCAAGTGGTCATTGAAATAATACCGATAAGGCCGAGACCTGTCTTTAGAAAGCATTCAAGGCCAGCTTTGGTTCTCACCCCATCTGCAGAAAGTCAAGGATTCTACCTTTGACCTATTTCCTGGGGTGCAACTCCTGGTTTCCCCACCAGGAGACATATGCTTCCCAGACTCCATAATTTATAATTATAGAGGCCTGCTCCCTTGCATTAAACTAAGATAGAAACCACTGAACCTGACAGCCCACGTTTCTTCAGAATGTGGGTCTCAGTAGCCAAAACGTTAAATTTAGCGTTTGTAAAGCAAGATGGAATACCAGACCTTGCAAAAGAAAGTCTGGTCATGGCGGTAAGGTCCATGGGTCCCCTACTGTCATCTTTACGATCTCTGCATACCAAGATTTCCTGGGCCCCGCTGGGGGCCACAAGAATCACAGACTTCCCTTCCCGCTTGATCCTGCGAAGAAGTCGTTGACGCAGGCAGAATAGGAGGGAATGCATAAATCAGTGAGAACCGATTCCACAGGAATGGCAAGGCATCTGTTCCGCATGCTAGCAGATCCTTTGTTTTTGACACAGTTGTCAATTTCTTTGTTGAACCTGGACGTAAACAGATCTACGTCTGGGGTCTCCCATCTTTGACATATTGGACAGGAAGATATCGGAATGAAGGAACCATTCTCCTGGGAACAACTGCTGGCAAATCAAGTAGTCTGCCTGCCAATTTTCTATTCCTAGAATGAAAACCGCCGATAGGCAAAGTACATTTTTTTTTGCCCAAGATATGATTCACCCTTTTCTGGGCCGCACAACTTCTTGTGCTCCCTTGGTGATTAATATAGGCCATTGCTGTGGCAGGACAATACCATAAATTGAACGTTCAGGCCCTCAGAACCAAGTGCTCTGCCTGAATTTCTAGAAATAATGGGCAAGGTCATTTCTGATCTGGGCCACTTCCGTGGTAACTGAAGGAAGGATTTCCCCTTTGCAGATTTTTGGATATTAACCATAAACTTAGGCTCCGGCGTACTCAGCCTACAGTACCTGATATTTCCAGGTGGTCCATCCGGGTACTAACCAGGCACGACCCCTGCTTAGACTCCAAGATCAGACGAGATTGGGCGCTTTCAGGGTTATGTGGCCGTAGGCTTTGGAGTCAGACACATTGAGAATCTAGAGCTTGAACCTTTTGTTCCAAGCCGATAGGATAATGTTTTGCAGTAGTCTCGAATGAAACTGAGCATAAGGAACGGCCTCGAATGAAGCCATCATCTTTCCCAACAACCTCATGCAATGGTGAATAGAAGAATTCATCTTGCTTCGACCACCTAAATCAGTCCTTTATAGCGCAGATCTTTGCCTGGGGCAAGAATACCCTTTTCTGTGTGTACCTATGATCAGGCCCAAGTATCTTAACTCTTTTCATGATTTTAAAGATGATTTCTCTAAGGCTGAGAATCCGACCTAGATATTCCAGGTAGTTGAATGTGGTGACCATGCTTTGGTCTAAGCAGGCTACCAACTGGGCTATCAAGAACAGATCGTCCAGGTAAACCATAATCGTTATACCTTGGGCCCTTAATCTGGCTAGAAGAGGGGCCAGAACCTTTGTAAAACACTCAAGGTGCAGTAGCTAGACCAGAAAGAGCTACACACTGAAAAATGAAGATTTTTCACCTTGAAAAGTAGATATTACTAGTGAGCGAGGAAATAGGCATATGGGAGGTATAAATCTTTGACGTTGATTGACGCCAGAAGTTCTCCTCCTTGTAGGATGGAGATAACTGATTGAATTGACTCCATGCGAAAAAAGAGTGGTTATATTCAGGAATTGAATTTAGACTTTTGAGATCCAGAATGTCCATTTGGATTTAACCAAACCCCAACCTCTGCTCTTACATGGGGGCCACATGATCACTTTTTGCCAAAAGATGGTCCAATGCTTGAGAGAAAGACTTTTTTTCTCTGGATCCTTAGGAACGTTTGATCTGAGAAAACGAGGAGACGGGAACTCTTGGAACTCCGTTTTGTACCTTGGAGCTATTGAGGAAGTCCCCCATTCGTCTTGACACTATTCTTGCAAGATCCTTGAGAACTGCAGAAGAATTCCCCCATTGAGCGAGCGGGGCGCCTCCTCATAAGGAGGCTTCAGTATCTTGTAGGTTTCCTCCCCCAAGACCTCTTTTGTCCCTGGGATTATCTTGAACCTGACGGTGGAAGCCGTCGTGACTGCCTGAAGGCTGATGCCCATGGCACAGAAGGAGCTTTAAAACGAAAATACATTTACTCCTTTTCTTAAATGGCAAAAGGGGTACTTTTTCCCACTAGAATTTCTTTGGATGTATTACCCAAAACATCCCCAAATAGCTGTTTCACCACAAAAAGGAAGACTAACCAGGAGCTTATGCAAGGTACATAGCGAAGGGCACAAGGCCTGAAGGATAGCATCTCTCATAGCAACTATTGCAAACAAAGCTGCCAGATCCTGGGCCTGCTGAGCAGGATAACCTTGAACACCTGTTTAAACTGGTCTCTCAAAAGATTAAGAAATTACTGTCAGCGCAAGCTGAGACACTCAATCTGCCAGAGAAAAAAAAAAGTGTTGTTTAAGCATTTGAGCATTGTCTGCCGGACAAGTCAAAGACTTATTCACAGAGGATATAGCAGCATTAATTGCTGGTATACCCTACTTAGTGAAAACTTTAGGAGGGAAAAAAATGCTTATCTGGGTGATCCTCTCAGATACAAAAAAGCTTTTCCAACAATGAATGGACAGAAAAAGGCATGCACAGCTTGAGGAGGCTTTAGCAAACCCAAACACTCAGTTAAGGGTACATAAATGTAAGAAATTGCACCATCAATCTAAAAATTGAAACAGCCGATTCTCCTGCATTTGATACCTCAGAAGAGAAGTCATCAGCCTCACCACGGTCCCCTGAGGGAATTTGTCTCCTCCCGCCCCTAGTTCCTCAGTTTGAGGGTCCTGGGCAATGGAAGAGAACCTGTCACATTTTGACCTACACTGGGAATGCGATTAAAGTCGCTAAACTTTTTTTTTTAAAACCCATCATGGTTGAGGAAAAAAGATTTTTAATAAAATAAACAGGGGCAGCGTAGCCGCCGATAGGTCAGGGTACCCATGCTGACCCGTTTTCACAGCCAAAATTACCTACAATGGGCACGTGAGCATAAAAACGGACCATGGAGCAATGAAAGGTGTCCTCGTTTGAGTAATCATGTTTTCTTTTAGATAATGTGGATGGCCAGGTGGGTTGGTATCGCGTGCCCGGGGAAGAGATGGCACCAGGATACACTATGGGAAGAAGGCAAGATAGCGGAGGCAGTGTGATGCTTTTGGCAATGTCTTGCTGAGAAACCTTTGGTCCCGCCATTCATGTGAACATGGTTTCTGACCAAGTCCACCCCTTCATGGAAACTCTATTGTGTGATGGCAGTGGCCTCTGAGCATGTGCCCTGCCACACTGCAAAAAAGGTTCAAGAATGGCTTAAGGAACACACCAAGTTTGAGGTGCTGACTTGCCCTCCAAATTTCAATCCAATCAAGCATCTGTGGGGATGTGCTGGAAAAACAAGTCCGATCCATGGAGGCCATCCCCCGGTCAGAACACAATAGCTCAGAGGGAGAGATCGCTATACTAAGTTTACATAGTTAGTACACCAACTGACAGAATCAGACCGTTTTTTTCATTCAATGCGCTGGGTTGAACAAAGGAAAAAACCCAGTGTGTACCAGGCTTTATTCACTCACTTTTAAAGTGTAAGTTTACCGATACAGAAAAATCTACACAGGACCCCCCTCAGCCCCAAACCCCCGCCCCCCAAAATCCCACTGACACGGCAATTTCCCCTTCTGAGCCCTGCTATAGCCGCGCTATGGCTCCGGGTCTTAGAAATCCCTGCAGCTTAATCTCCAAAACGTTTAGGAGCATTCCAATTGGTCGGCACGGTCACATAGGTGGCACCAACCAACCAGAACCCGCGTAGCCCAACCTGTCAGCAGGGAAGAAGAGTGAAAGCTGCGGGGTTTTCTAAGCCCTGAACCTGTGACGTAGCTATAGCAGGGCTCAGAACGGCAGATTACCGTGCTCCAGGTCAGCGGGACCGGGGGGGGGGGGGGGGGGGTCCTGTGTAAGTTCACCTTACAGATTTTTCTGTAAAGGTGAACTTACACTTTAACTGATTAGGAGTTTACAAAAGATGAATAATAAAAACAGATTTAGGGGCTTGCGTTAGTCCTTGTTCTCACAGGGTGTGCAATACCGTACGCCCACGCAAGGTCGTGTTTACCTGAACAGGCAGTCGCATTGTTCCATATTGCAGGCAGTCCCATTGATCTATATTAAGACACAGCGGCTGTGTCTGAATATGACATCCATGCGGGTGGCGGTCCTCAGACGCAGACCGCACGAGTCCAGTGACCGCACCACATGGATGTCATATTGGGACACAGCAGCTGTGTCTGTGCAGTCACTGTGTCCCAATACACATCAATGGGACTGCCTGCAAAAGGAATGCATGGAACACCTGTGCAGGTAAACACGGCCCTGCAAGGGCCTGCAGTATTGTAAGCCATGTGTGGATGCGGCCTTAGACTCATTAAAAAATTAATCCTCAAAGCATACAGAAATGCATTAAACTATTTTTAAACCTGCCTAGAGTTCAGCTGTAGGCCTCTTGTCATTTTAATCATCTGATGAACTACAGAGCAATTGGGTAAACATAAAATTTTTTTTTAGATTGCAACAGTTAGACAGGATATTATTATTACCAGCCTCAGGCAATACTCAACGTAACTTCCATTAGGCTACTGACTTTATATGGTAAAACAGCATATCGTGACAGCTAAGGATAGAACAGGATGCATGTATCAGGATGATGGACTGGACTCGGCTGGACAGGATGACAGCAATTTATCTTCTACAATATATAACGATTTACAAGACAAGTAAAGCCTCACTCCTCGGTGGTAAAAGGCAGATTATGTTCACTGCATAAAAGGTCTTCTCATGTCATTGCATAAAAAATTTACACACACACACACACACACACACACACACAGTGGGGACGGAGAGTATTCAGACCCCCTTAAATTTTTCACTCTGTTATACTGCAGCCATTTGCTAAAATCATTTAAGTTCATTTTTTTCCTCATTAATGTACACACAGCACCCCTTTATTGACAGAAAAACACAGAATTGTTGACATTTTTGCAGATTTATTAAAAAAGAAAAATTAAATATTACATGGTCCTAAGTATGCAGACCCTTTGCTGTGACACTCATATTTAACTCAGGTGCTGTCCATTTCTTCTGATAATCCTTGAGATGGTTCTACACCTTCATTTGAGTCCAGCTGTGTTTGATTATACTGATTGGACTTGATTAGGAAAGCCACACACCTGTCTATATAAGACCTTACAGCTCACAGTGCATGTCAGAGCAAATGAGAATCATGAGGTCAAAGGACCTGCCTGAAGAGCTCATAGACAGAATTGTGGCAAGGCACAGATCTGACCAAGGTTACAAAAAAAAAATCTGTTGCACTTTAGGTTCCTAAGAGCACAGTGGCCTCCTTAATCCTTAAATGGAAGACGTTTGGGACGACCAGAACCCTTCCTAGAGCTGGCCGTCTGGCCAAACTGAGCTAACGGGGGGAGATGAGCTTTCCTGAGAGAGGTAAAGAAGAACCCAAAGATCACTGTGGCTGAGCTCCAGAGATGCAGTCGGGAGATGGGAGAAAGTTGTAGAAAGTCAACCATCACTGCAGCCCTCCATCAGTCGGGGCTTTATGGCAGAGTGGCCCTACGGAAGCCTCTCAGTGCAAGACACATGAAAGCCTGCATGGAGTTTGCTAAAAAAAAAAAAAAAACACCTAAAGGACTCCAAGATGGTGAGAAATAAGATTTTCTGGTCTGATGAGACCAAGATAGAACTTTTTGGCCTTAATTCTAAGCGGTATGTGTGGAGAAAACCAGGCACTGCTCATCACCTGTACAATACCATGCCAACAGTGAAGCATGGTGGTGGCAGCATCATGCTGTGGGGATGTGTTTCAGCTGCAGGGACAGGACGACTGGTTACAATCGAGGGAAAGATGAATGCAGCCAAGTATAGGATATCCTGGATGAAAACCTTCTCCAGAGTGCTCAGGACCTCAGACTGGGCCGAAGGTTTACCTTCCAACAAGACAATGACCCTAAGCGCACAGCTTTGTGCGTTTAAGCATTTGGATATGGACCTTATTTATCCTTATCTTCTCTGAGGCTCTTTATCTCCTCCAGTTCCTGTAAATTCTTGGGCTGTCTTGCATTAACTGCACGTTTGAGATCTCCCCAGAGTGGCTCAATGATATTAAGGTCAGGAGACTGGGATAGCCACTCCAGAACCTTCACTTTATTCTGCTGTAGCCAATGAACAGGTCAACTTGGCCTTGTGTAATGGATCATTGTCATGTTGCAATGTCCAAGAACATCCCATGCGCAACTTCCTGGCTGATGACTGCAAATGTTCCTCCAGTATTTTTTGTAAACATACTGCATTCATCTTGTCATCAATTTTGACCAAATTTCCTGTGCCTTTGTTTCTCACACATCCCCAAAACATCAGCGATCCACCTCTGTTTTACAGTAGGAATGGCGTACCTTTCATCATAGGCCTTGTTGACACCTTTCCAAATGAAGAGTTTATATACTTTTTACACTACTCTCATACCTCATTGCACTATTTATCCCTTTCCAAATATCCCACCTAGAAGAAATTTTATTTTTTCAATGTCTTGTTACTCAGGATGTGGGATAATCTAGTGCGTATTCTGTGATATTGAGCACTTTTTCAATTATTCTCTTAGCTACGGATAGAAGATATCCATTCCTCATTTAGTGCCTGTCACTTCTTTATATGTATATTGAATTATAAAAATTGTACTTTCATACTTCATTATTTAGACCACTTAATGCAATATGACTAAATATACAGGTGCAAATTGGGACACTGCCATGTCAGGTCACTATAGAGACTTTGCCTCAAAGGAACAGAAGGAGACCGAATTACTATCTATTTTCTCCAACCTAAGAAGATTATTGGAGAAAACGTCTGCCAATCATTGGCATATAAGGTCATTCGAAAATTATATTAAACATAAGATCAACCCATTGGGACTGCGAGTCCAAATATTCCCCACTTTGGAGAATGTGGGACCCGCCTTTAAAAGGGAATGGGAGAAAAACCTGATATCTTGTTCAAACGGAATGATGTCTCTCCTGATGGAAGAATATCAGAGAATTACCAGAGACTTGGATAAAGATATTGAAATTATTTACACCCAACTAACAGCATTCAAACAACATGAACTCTATATGCAATATGACAATGAACTTAATCAACACCTGGAGCATTTTAACAGAGGCATTCTTATAAAGAAAGAACAAAATTTCAAAGAGATCTGAGGGCCTTCCATGAACAGAAAGCGTATACCTGCAAAAATTTGCGAATGAAGGCTAGATCAAACTTTAGGTCAAATACACGGAATGGAGATCCCAGTTTCTCGGATGCCTCTTCCGTTTCATCAGCCTCAACCAAGAGCTTTCGAGGTCCAAGAAAATCAAAGAAAGTGAAAAGAGACTCGAGTGGGACAAACTCGAATGAAAAACGAAATACCAAAAAAAATATTACGGAGGCCACAGGGCCTTTTATGCCCTCTACCTCCAATCAGACAACCTCGGGGAATTCGGCAGTCAGCAGTGGGATTCCTTCACTCTTTAATATCGATACAGGCATAGCGACCCCTGTGACGCAATCCAGCAACAGTAAATCAACCTATAAGCGCCTAGTCAAACAGACTGATAAAACAGAATCACAATGAATTCAGACTAGGGCAGAAAATCTTTACAAGCCATCCTCAGACCCTACCCAAAATGACTTGAAAGTAATCAATTTATCTTCCTATACCCCTGACCCTATTCAAATTCAGGTTCTCGCACGTGGACTGAGTTTCTGCCCGTACCAAAACCTGGATAAATTTGAGGTCCTTAAAGACCTACAGCTGTTTGCCAGGAAACTTATCTTAAAACAACTGTACTCAAAAGAAAAAACGCACAAAACCGGAATTCGAACCCAAGGAATTGAAAGCCCTGGATGATCTCATAGACCTTCTCGAAGAAAACGACCCCCCAGATCTGATTGATCAAATTAACCTTGAACAACTTCTTGGATGACACGACCAAACTGAACCTATTGCAACCCCGAGGCCCTTATTGAAAAAGAAGTCTAATAAATTTCCACCACTAAGCACCAATGCAAATGTTTTAGCTTTCATCAAATTGACGTATAGTGCAATATGTAAGATCAAGACCTCATACTCCGATCAGGATAACTTATCCAAAATAGAAAGAGATGCACTAAAATCACTATCTAGCAATACATCCATTACCATTAAACCATCCGATAAAGGTGGAAATATAGTGATCATGGACAATGCCATTCTATGTTGACATTTGCAACAAAACGTGGTACCAGAAGATATCAGAGAGTAAAATCACAAAGTTTAACCAAAAATTCTACGACCTAGTAGATAAGGTCATGGCTTCGAATATACTCAGTAAAAATGAATGGGAATATATAAGAACGAAGAACCCAATTACACAAGAGCCTACAGAAACCGTCTGGTAGACCAATCATATCGGGCAACGGTTCAATTTCTGAAAAATTGAGTGAATACGTAGATGGATATCTCCGTCCGTATGTGGCTGAACTTCCTAGCTTCATACAAGACACCTTGAAATTACTTCAAAACATCGATGGCATGTGCATATATCCATCATCATCTCTAGTGGCAATCGATGTGGAAGCACTAGATAGCAGTATCCCACACGATAAAGGGCTCCTTTGTATCCGACACATCTTGTCGCGGGATAATGCAGTCAATCAACCCACTAAGGACTTTGTCCTGGGAGCAATCTTGCCCCCTTTATGGAACATATAGTGCTGTGGATGCGCTATATCGACGATGTGTTCATGATATGGGACACATCCGTCGAGCTACTAGACAAATTCCTGGTGGAACTCAACCAAATTGAGTTTAACCTTAAGTTTACCATGACCCATGACACCTCGAGTATCACCTTCCTTGATGTGACCATACATAAAGATGCGAACGGCTTTCTAAGTAGTAGTTTCTATAGAAAGCCGACAGCGGGTAACTCAATCCTACATGCAAGCAGTTTTTACCCTCGGGCACTCACAAATTCCATCCCCTACAGCCAATACTTAAGGATTAGAAGGAACTGTTCGGATAGCATTACATTCAAGAAAGAAGCTGATGCACTAAGGATGAGACTTCAAAATCGAGGTTATTCTAAGTCATGCTTGAAAAAAGCATAAAACAGGGCATGTAAAAAGACCCGGCAAGACTTACTGTATAATCCATCATCGAAAACTCAAAAAGAGAATCCAATATCAATCACAGGATTCTCTAATCAGCATAAAAAAAATCAAAGCAATTGTAAACAAATATTGGCATGTCCTAACAATGGACCCGAATGTAGGCCCGTTTGTCCCAAATGTGCCCTTGTTTACCTTCAGAAGGGCAAGATCACTCCGGGACCAATTGGTGGCTAGTGAGTTTAAAGAAGGGGGCCGCAAGGATCCTTGTAAACTTTTTGGCTCCTTTACATGTGGGGGTTGTGGTTACGGTCATTTTATGAACACCTCGAAAAACTTACTGCCTAATGGTGAAAAATACTCACCTAGACATTTTGCAAATTGCAGTACGCCCGGTGTGGTTTATCTTCTTTTAAGTGAGTGCGCCTGCTTTTATGTTGGCAAAACCGCCCAAGAATTCTGGAGACGTGCCTATCGTCATCTTGCATCCATGCGGACGTGTAATCCCAGCCTCCCCCTGGGACGACATGTCACAAATGTCCATGATGGTATCTGTCCTAATTTCTCTTTTGTGATCCTGGATCGTGTCCATCCCGTGATGCGAGGTGGTGATTGGAACAAAACCCTGCTCCAACGAGAGCAGAGATGGATTTTCCGTCTAAACGCCACCTCGCCACCAGGTTTAAATGGGTCAATTTCCTATAGGCCCTCCCAGACCCAACCTGATATCTCAGAACCCTCTGATCTATAAATACTGTATGGACCAAGCTCCTCTGGTCTCTAGTCATATTATCATTGAACATCTCAATATCTTTTCCATCATTACGTCTTTCTCCCTTCCATTTAAATCTAAACTTATATATGCCGACTGATAAATGTTAACTATGTGCATATTAGACAATTTTAGGTCACTATATAAAAAATTGTCACTTATTGTGTTCTCTATGTACTATATCCTCAGTAATCTCATATGCTTGTTTGGGTTTTGTAAAAATAACCTTACTATTGGTAATCTCTTGATGAGATATATTTAACTTCAACTCAATGTACTGTTAACAATGCAAATTGTGTCCATTATGATACCAATCCTATTCTAACCTAATGTATCGTTTAGAATAGATATACATACTGTTCCTTCGGGCGTAGATATGCACTAAAAACTAATGTTAACTGCATGATTATGATGTATTTTATTATTGTCACTATTTCAGTTCTCAGTGTATTATGGTACATGGTAAACGTGGATACATGGTTAAGATTTACTAGAAATGCTGTTCCCCCTCTCAACAGTGATGTCCCTCAGATCAGTGCACCATTTGATCAGTTTGTGTGTAGCCCCATGCTTGGCGGGATGTTCATGCAGCTGCGCATTGGGTCCTTGGTGGTTGGGGTCCCACACTCAGGGCACAGGGGCCGCCCAATGCCATTTGGCATGGGTGGCCTCCCTTTGTCGACAGGATACCGCAGTCCCCTCCTAGGACTGTACGTTCCTAGTCTAGTGCACCGCGGGAGGACGACGTGCGGTGATGCAGCTTGACTCACTAGGCTTTCCCCGTCACACAGGGCACTCCAGGGCTTGACGTCAGCCTCTGGTAGCAGTGCGTCATCTACCACACGCCCCCTGGTGCTGTCTGGAGGCGCAGTCCCGGGGGACGTTCCCGGCTAGCCCCGCCCCTCCGAACATAGGCATGCAGTGATTGGTCTATTTCCAATCACTCAGACTATTTCAAATCCCTCCACCCTCCAGCTGATGTCTGCTCGCTGTGAGGGTGGACACTGGTGAGGATCCATCGCCATAGAGCCCGTACAAGTATCAGGTAATACCTCCTTGCTCCTGCACCCTAGATACTCTTTACAGTCTCCATGTCCTTACTTTGATAGGTATGTGTGTGGTGGAAAAATCTGGACAGCCGCACTCCGGATTGGAAAAGTGAAAAATAAAATCCTCTTTATTGAAAAAGTAATAACATGATTAAAATCCGTACATGGCTTTGTTGGGATAATGCAGCATAACCGCTAACGCGTTTCACGCTCCCATAGAGCGGCTGTCCAGATTTTTCCACCACACACATACCTTTGGAACAGCAATTGCCGGCACCTGGGGCTCTCACAATCATCCACACAGCGGAGGACGGGAAGTTTGAACCCGGTCACCTAGAGCTGTGGTAACTATTTCCTTACTTTGATAGCGCTCAGTTATGATGCCTGATGCGCCCCCAGGACTAGCCCTATTGATTGCTGCCCTTTGATGTCCTACCTTCTGTTCACTGTTACAGATCAACCTCTTGGGCGCTACCTTTGGTCTCCTGATTCAGGGATCTGTGGAGGTATGGATCCTCATTTGCCTTGGCTCTGGTATCCTTTACTCCCTCTCCACTGCGACCGCCCCTAGGCAAGCAATATTCTTCTACATTTACATTGGCATTAAACGTATTATTCAAACTGTTTGGATGCACATATGCATGTGTGCATGCATGTGTGCGTGCCTGTATGCGCATTGATGCACACACGCTCATCCCCCCTGATATGCATTACAGAGGGGATGCTTCTATGGTGGGTAGACCACTCCATTAAGCTGTTTTTTCAACTGTGTAGATGCACACATGTGCATCTGTTAGACATGCACGTATGCATGTTTGTGTGCATGCACCTATGTGGATGTACGCGCACCTTCCTTCATGTATATGCAAACTTTTTACAGCGGGTGGTCTCATGTGAGTGTGTGTGTGTGTGGGGCAGGGGGAGTTTACAACTCTAGCAATCCATTTAATACCTGTCCTTTCTCTGTCCCTCTCCCTTTTTTTTTTTCCCGGGGGAAGTTCCCGGCTAGCCCCGCCCCTCCGAACATAGGCATGTAGTGATTGGTCTATTTCCAATCACTCAGGCTTTTTCCAATCCCTCCACCCTCCAGCTGATGTCTGCTCGCTGTGAGGGTGGACACTGGTGAGGATCCATCGCCATAGAGCCCGTACAACCCGGTCACCTAGAGCGGTGGTAACTATTTCCTTACTTTGATAGCGCTCAGTTATGATGCCTGATGCGCCCCCAGGACTAGCCCTATTGATTGCTGCCCTTTGATGTCCTACCTTCTGTTCACTGTTACAGATTAACCTCTTGGGCGCCACCTTTGGTCTCCTGATTCAAGGATCTGTGGAGGTATAGATCCTCGTTTGCCTTGGCTCTGGTATCCTTTCCTCCCTCTCCACTCCGACCGCCCCTAGGCAAGTTATATTCCTATACATTTATATTGGCATTAAAACGTATTATTCAAGCTGTTTGGATGCACATGCATGCACATATGCATGTGTGCATGTGTGCCTGTATGCGCATGGATGCACGCACGCTCATCTTCCCCTGATATGCATTACAGAGGGGATTTTTCTATGGTGGGTAGACCACTCCACTAAGCTGTTTTTTCAATTGTGTAGATGTACACATGTGCATCTGTTAGCCATGCACGTATGCATGTTTGTGTGCATGCACCTATTTGGATGTACGCGCACCCTCCTTCATGTATATGCAAACTTTTTACAGTGGGTGGTCCCATGTGAGTGTGTGGGGGGAGTTTACAACTCTAGCAATCCATTTAATACCTGTCCCTCCCTGTCCGTTTTTTTTTTCTTTCAGTAAGGGATACATTTCGGAGGGCCAGCCTGGTTTGTCCTTTGTGTGGGACTCTGCCCATGTTTCCCCTCGTGCCACCATTGGACCCATCTATTTGCGCTGGTGCATTTACTCACCCCGTCGGGCTTTGGGCCCCACAGGCTGACAGCTGCAACATTTAAACTGCTTTTAAACGTCAAAATCTGGACAGAAAATCCACTCTAGTACTACACAGTTCATACGGTCAGTGTCTAAACACACTAAAACACAAAGTACGATGTGATCACACACGTACCAATTAGCTTGTGTTTAATCAATATTATGTATCTAATATGTGTGTATTTTGTTTAAAATTGCAGACGGTTGTAGGTTCTGCGATAAAATCGCATACATCACTGATGAAGAAAGCATTTTCGAAACGCGTTGGGTCTTTTCTGTTGTGCTCACCTCCAACATAACAGATCTTTGCGATTTACTAGCTGTCTTTTTTTGTAATGTTATTATATAATTAGTCCTGTCCAGTATTCATGATATTTGTGATATGTATAGTGTATATATGTGCTCATTATTTTAAATCTATGTTTCTTAATAAAAATTTATATACTTTTTACACTATTCTCATACCTCATTGCACTATTTATCCCTTTCCAAATATCTCACCTAGAGGAATATTTTTTTTTTTTAATGAAGAGTTTATGGTTGTGGCCAAAAAGCTACATTTTGGTCTCATCACTCCATGAGTGAAAGAAAAGTTTGTGTTATTCATATTCTCTGCAAAATGGCCAAGAAATCTAATTCTGCCATGGTATGTAAACTTATGATATTTATGATCATGTTAAAGTACAAATATAGAAACTGCAACCGATTTTATACACAGTCCCCCCCATTTTCAGGGGCTCAAATGTATTTGTACAATTAAATATAAACATAAATAAAATGTTAATTTTTAATATTTTGTGGAGAATCCTTTACTTGCAATGACTGCCTGAAGTCTGGAACCCATGGGCTTTACCAAAGACTGGGTGTCCTCTATTCTGATGCTTCGCCAGGCTCTAACTGCAGCTGTCTTCAGTTGTTCTTTGTGGGTCTTTCTGTGTTTAGTTTTGCCTTCAGCAAGTGAAATGCATGTTCAATTGGGTTGAGATCAGGTAACTGACTTGGCCATTACGCCTATTTTCCTTTAAAAGCTCCTGGGTTGCTTTTGCAGAGTGTTTTGGATCATTGCCCATCTGTATTGTGAAGCGCCGTCCAATCATCTTTGCTGCATTTGCCTGAATTTGGGCTGACAGTAAATCTCTAAACACTGCAGAAATCACCCGGCTGCTTCTGTCTTCCATCACATCATCAATATTCACCAATGACTCCGTGCCAATGGAAGCCATGCCATCACACTGCCTCCACCATGTTTCACAGATGATGTTGTGAGCTTTGGATCATGAGCTGTTCCAAGCCTTCTCCACACTTTTTTCTTCCAGTCATTCTGGTACAGATTAATCTTAGTTTCAGCCGTCCAAAGAATACTTTTCCAGAACTCGTCTGGCTTTTTTAGATGATTTTTGCGAAGTCTAACCTGGTTTTTCTATTCTTCAGGCCTGCACCTTGCGGTGAACCCTCTGTATTTGCTCTTGTGAAGTCTTTTTTGTAGACTGACAATGATACATCCACTTCTTGGCGAGTGCCCTTCACTTGTCTGGATGCTGTGAATGGGTTTTTCTTTACCATAGGGAGGATCCTGCAATCATCCACCACTGTTGTCTTCCATGTACGTCCAAGCCTTTTTATGTAGCTGAGCTCACCAGTGCGTTTTTTCCTCAGACTGTACCAAACTGTTGATTTGGCCACTCCTAATGTTGCTGCTATCTGATGGATTATTTTTGTTTTTGAAGCCTTACAGCAGCCTGTTTCACTTGCATTGACAGCTCCTTTCAACACATGACGTAGGTTCACAGCAATGGATTCCAAATGCAATTCTTAAGAGCTGTAATTCCTAAACCTTTCCTCCGATTTGGATGTACATACCCTCAAATTAAAATGAGTGTGCACTTTCATTATATAACTATAGATTCATTATGTTTTGGTTAATACCTGAAAAAATCTAAAATTGTGCCCGTGTCCAAATATATATGGAACTGTATGCTGTACCATTGTGATACATTGTAGGTTCTGTAATGACGCTCAATGTTTAAAAAAACAAAAAACAAAAACATATTGGGAAAAGTAGCGTTATAACTTGCAGAGTCTCTCACCTAGAACCAGCAGTTGGCAGGGCAACTGATAAGCACATGCGGGTTCAAGGACAGTAGCTCACTATGACCAGGATAATGCTGACAAAACTGCAGCAGGCACCTTCAAAAACAAGTCTGCAATAGCAGCACCATATTGTTTCCTTTAAAGGTGAAGCTCTACAGTTAAAAGTAAACGAGAGCTCAGCTTCCATACACTCTACCTGGATTTTTAGGAGTTTGAAAGAGAAAGAAAAATGTAAAAACGAAAAGCAAAAGCAATAAGAAAAAAACGTTGAGACTGCTTGACATTAAGATTTTGAATTCCATGAACTACTCACCTCTGGCTGAATGGCTTTAAAAACCGGCATATCCATTAGTGTTATCTGACCCTGCAAGAGAAAGCCCAGAGGATTAAGCCTGAAGACTAACCTCATCTAGGAGGTAAACGGGAATCAATGAATCGAAGATGATGTATGTTTAAACATATTAGGAGCATATGATCCACTCTGTTTTGTTTTCCCTCTGGAGCTCAACTGACATGTTTATACTGGGGTACAGTATAAGTCAGCTGAACAGGTCCTGCTGGCGGGGAATATTCATTCTACACACTTAGACCAAGGTCAGATTGAGTTTGGAAATTTTTAAATATTTATGAAATATAACCTATACTATGGTACAATATATACCAGGCTAATACAGTGATACATACAATGCATGCAGCCTTGGATCATCTGTAACCCTTAGCATGTCTTCCATGCTTTTTAGAAAGGAGCAAAAATGTATTGGGCTGTAACATTCAAGACAAAGCTATTGCCTGCCAATCTCCAAGAAAGAGCAGTATGAAATGTAGAAATTCACTAATAACATGAAGTTTCCTACTATAAGTCTGTCAACACTAAGATCTTATACAAGTTTACTGTGACCAGTTCAAGCATTTAAAACCCAACTCACCTGTTTGTTTTTGACAACGTGTGACTGCACATAAAATGGGACAATGGTAATGCCAACTACTGGCTCAGTATGTGTTGTGTCTAATATACAGATTTCTTTTGCAGCAACCTCAAGACTGCATGAGACTTTGTGGTGCCAATACTGTTATACTACTATACTATATAATACTGTATATAGCGTTTAGATTTGGTTTAAGGGCTGCAGAACCCCATTGTAAGTTTTTGAGATACATTTACATCACCTTTAAACATGTTTAAATTGTATACAAAAAAATCAGGACTACAAAATTAAATTTAAGTGCAATATGAAATGGTATGTAAGCCCTTCTCAAGCTGCAAACAGGTGTCAAGCCTTAAACCAGAGGAGCCAGATTGACCTACAGGTGGGTTGGGGGGGAGGGAGGGCATAACTGCTCTCATAGGGAGAATTAGAAAAAAAAAAAAAAAAGTACAAATATCTTAGGGAAGGCTGAACTATAATTACAATTTAAAGAGGAACTCCAACCATTTTTTAAACAATTAAAGAGGTTGTAAACCTAAGGGAAAAAAAAAAAAAATGAGCCCTGCGAGACAAAAGGCATAATGAGCTAGTATGCATCACAGAACGAAGAACTTAGAACAAAGCTGTTGCAGCGGTCCCCGCACACTGCTGAGATGGCTGACATTTTACCTGAAGTTTCTTCCGAGTTTGAAGTCTCCGGCGTTGTGATTGACCGGAGCCGGAATTCACAGCACAGGCTCGAAAGGAACGGCACCCGTGGGTCGTTCCTTCAGAGCGCATGCGCCAGTGATGTCACTGGCTGCAAGCAATGTACCGTATTTATCGCCATATAACACGCACAGGCGTATAACACGCACATTCATTTTAAGAGGGAAGTTTTAGGAAAAAAACTTAAATTTTAAATAAGGAACTTTGAAGCAAAATAAGGGTCAGTGCCCATCTGCAGCCTCACCATTGCCATCAATGCAGCCTGATCAATGCCCACCTGCAGCCTCACAAGTGCCATCAATGCAGCCTTATTAGTCCACATCAATGCAGCCTCACCATTGCCATCAATGCAGCAGCCTTGCCATTGCCATCTATTGACTTCCTATTACAGAGGCCGCCAAGTAAACAGGAGATTCTCACTGTATGTAATCTGACTGCACTCGTCCCGCCCCCCCCCCCCCCCCCCCCTGCCTCCGAGGCAGCTGAAATTGAAGTATTGGCATATAACACGCACACGCTATTTGCACCCGATTTTCATGGTGAAAAAGTGAGTGTTGTATGCCAATACAGTAAATATCTCCTAAACTGTACAGGTTTAGGAGATATTTTCACTACCTATAGGCAAGCCTTATTATAGGCTTACCTATAGGTAAATGTAAGCACAGGGAGTTTACTTCCTCTTTAAAAAGTCAGCAGCTACAAATACTATAGCTGCTGACTTAAAGTGGAGTTCCACCCACTTTTACAACTCTTCAGCATCCCTCACTAAACTGTGCACTGTAAACAAATTGGATATTTTTTTTATTTTTTTTCTCAGCACCTACTGTATATCTGCTGTATTCATTTTTCACTTCCTCCTCCCTGGCCGCGGCCCATCGCATCATTTCCTGTTTGCAATGCCTTCTGGGAAGGTGCAACTTCCTCTGAAACTGCCGTTGCTATGGAAACCTGACCTGAAACTTATTACACTGCTTGTGCTGCACTGAGCATATGCGATATCAGCAAGGATGAGATCCAGGAAGAAATACAGTCTGGCATCAGATGCCCAGACTTAAGATGGCCACGGCCTGCTGTAAGTTTATAAAATAACAAACTACTGCTATAAACTAACAAAGCAGACCTTAGTTTACAGACTAACTTTACTAGAATACATTAAGCTTGTGTATTATAGGGGTATTTTTATTTAAAAAGTATAATTTTGGCCGGAACACCACTTTAAGAAACTGACACTCGCCAGCCCCAGAGTCCAAACGCTGTCCTCACCAGAGTCAGTTCCTTGTGTGTCTTTGAATCCCTGGCACTGCCATCTTGGCTGTGGGAGCTGGCTGTGATTTCCTGCAGTTTCACAGCTGGCTCCCCACTGTGCATGCGCAAGATCATGATGCACTGTCTGAATGGTTGCAACCTCCTGGGACTGTCCCAGGAAGTCGTGGGCAGGTCAAGCTTAGGCAATTCTTGCCTAGGTGAGAATTGCGAAAGTGACAGTGGGTAACAAAAAAAAAAATAAAAAAATAAAAAGCTACCCGCTCCGAAAAAAGGAAAAACAAAAACCGTTGGGGGGAGGTTAGAGAGGCAGATTAGTGCCACGTTCACTTTTAAGTGAAGCTTTGCTTTAAAAGTAAACATTCACACTTGCCTATTTCTTACGGTTTATCTTTAAATCGGTGCACTCAACGTCCACTATTAAGCAATGCAATATTGACCAGGCAGAATACACCACAATAGCAGCAAGCTGGTTTTAAGGGGTCATTCCACCCAGTAGAAAATGCAATTTCTGCCAAGTCCCCTACTGGTTAGTAAGAATCTGACTGCTCACAATGTTTATGGTAACTTTTTACCTCTGATGGGGAGAAATGGTGAAGATGTAATGTTTTAAAATTTGAAAGCCAATGTCAGCTCATAGATCTCAAGTAATAAACCCCTTCTAAAGTCGTCCCCTAGTAGTGGGGGTAAAAAATGCCCCATCACTGGTGTCAGCGGGAGGACTAGTGCCCCATCACTGGTGTCAGCGGGAGGACTAGTGCCCCATCACTGGTGTCAGCCGGAGGACTAGTGCCCCATCACTGGTGTCAGCCGGAGGACTAGTGCCCCATCACTGGTGTCAGCCGGAGGACTAGTGCCCCATCACTGGTGTCAGCCGGAGGACTAGTGCCCCATCACTGGTGTCAGCCGGAGGACTAGTGCCCCATCACTGGTGTCAGCGGGAGGACTAGTGCCCCATCACTGGTGTCAGCGGGAGGACTAGTGCCCCATCACTGGTGTCAGCGGGAGGACTAGTGCCCCATCACTGGTGTCAGCGGGAGGACTAGTGCCCCATCACTGGTGTCAGCGGGAGGACTAGTGCCCCATCACTGGTGTCAGCGGGAGGACTAGTGCCCCATCACTGGTGTCAGCGGGAGGACTAGTGCCCCATCACTGGTGTCAGCGGGAGGACTAGTGCCCCATCACTGGTGTCAGCGGGAGGACTAGTGCCCCATCACTGGTGTCAGCGGGAGGACTAGTGCCCCATCACTGGTGTCAGCGGGAGGACTAGTGCCCCATCACTGGTGTCAGCGGGAGGACTAGTGCCCCATCACTGGTGTCAGCGGGAGGACTAGTGCCCCATCACTGGTGTCAGCGGGAGGACTAGTGCCCCATCACTGGTGTCAGCGGGAGGACTAGTGCCCCATCACTGGTGTCAGCGGGAGGACTAGTGCCCCATCACTGGTGTCAGCGGGAGGACTAGTGCCCCATCACTGGTGTCAGCGGGAGGACTAGTGCCCCATCACTGGTGTCAGCGGGAGGACTAGTGCCCCATCACTGGTGTCAGCGGGAGGACTAGTGCCCCATCACTGGTGTCAGCGGGAGGACTAGTGCCCCATCACTGGTGTCAGCGGGAGGACTAGTGCCCCATCACTGGTGTCAGCGGGAGGACTAGTGCCCCATCACTGGTGTCAGCGGGAGGACTAGTGCCCCATCACTGGTGTCAGCGGGAGGACTAGTGCCCCATCACTGGTGTCAGCGGGAGGACTAGTGCCCCATCACTGGTGTCAGCGGGAGGACTAGTGCCCCATCACTGGTGTCAGCGGGAGGACTAGTGCCCCATCACTGGTGTCAGCGGGAGGACTAGTGCCCCATCACTGGTGTCAGCGGGAGGACTAGTGCCCCATCACTGGTGTCAGCGGGAGGACTAGTGCCCCATCACTGGTGTCAGCGGGAGGACTAGTGCCCCATCACTGGTGTCAGCGGGAGGACTAGTGCCCCATCACTGGTGTCAGCGGGAGGACTAGTGCCCCATCACTGGTGTCAGCGGGAGGACTAGTGCCCCATCACTGGTGTCAGCGGGAGGACTAGTGCCCCATCACTGGTGTCAGCGGGAGGACTAGTGCCCCATCACTGGTGTCAGCGGGAGGACTAGTGCCCCATCACTGGTGTCAGCGGGAGGACTAGTGCCCCATCACTGGTGTCAGCGGGAGGACTAGTGCCCCATCACTGGTGTCAGCGGGAGGACTAGTGCCCCATCACTGGTGTCAGCGGGAGGACTAGTACCCCATCATTGGTGTTAGGAGGAAAAATAGTGCCTCATTGTTGATGTCAGTGATGGGAATTATGCCCCACTTTTGCTGACAGGGGGGTGAATAATTCCCCAAGAGGTTGGATAAAAGTAACCAAAATGGCCGCAGTTTGGAGACCACTGGTGTAGATCATGTATCATAACTTCAATACCTGATGCCTTGCTGACATACCTAAATTTTCATTAAAATAAAGAAAAACAAACATTTAGATGCTGTACTCCAGGATGAGCCAGGGAAAACAAAACTGGTGTAAGCTAAAAATCGAGAAAGGTAAAAGGTATAGAGAAAAAAAAAAAAAAAGAAAAAGAAAAAAAAAAGGGATGAAATGAGAGGGGTGAAAGCAACAATTGGGGGCCTCTGAAAAATGGCCAAAGTTTAGGTTACCAAGCGATCAATGAGTACCGTTTATGCAGAGGGTTCCATCTGAGTAACCAAGGACATGAATGTATTGTAGACCCGAGAGCCCCATGTTTTGCAGAACTGTTCCTCTTTTACAAAGCTGCTGTTAATCGCTCCATCTCATTGATCGAATTTACCACAGCCATCCACTGGCCAACTGTTGGGGGAGCCTGATTCTTCCATCTTTGTGGAATACATTCTTTAGCTGCATTAAGCAGGTGGATGAGCAGGGATTCTCTTGTATCTATGCCTTGAGAGTGGAGTTAGATGAATCAAGTCTCTGGATTGTCCTCTATGGAGTTATTGGTTAACTTAAAGCTCAGGCTTTATAGTGAGTCCCAGAAGGGATCACCCTGAAAGGATCACCAGTGAAATAATGTGGGAGTGGAGTAGGATAACGTAAGACAACTTGGTTTAGTCAGAACCGAGCGCATGATACCTATGAAGGAGTGGGATTTAATGTTTGGTGGCAGGGCCAAGGTCTACCATCGGAGGGTGTGTAATGGAAATTGGGACATATCCTACTCTAGCCCCACCCAGCCCTTCTCCGAGGTGTGCTTGATCCAGTCCAAGATTCTCGTTAAGTGTACAGCACAACAATATTCAATTGGATCTGTAAATCTAATACCTTCACTCTTCTTTGTTAGGGCCAAAAGACATTATAAAATTAGTTTAGTTTTATAGCCCCAGGGAAAGTTCAAAAGTTCTGCTTCTATAGCTCAGAGGAACAAGCGGCGAATGGCAATCGGGGTGTCTACAAGAGGTACAACAGTCTCAGTAGAACGGTCATCTTCAAGGTGTCGTTCCTCTCAAACCAAGTGAAAGATTGTTGATGTTTGAGGTCCGCTTTGGTCGTTGCCAGCTAAGGGACAAAGTTTTGCTGAATATCTCCTGGGATAGATAGGACAAGGTAGGTACCGAAACATTTGATTTTGTTACAAACCCACGAAAAAGTAAAGTTGTGCTGAATTCTTTGCAACGTTTCAGGGGGTAAGTTCATGTTTAAAGTTTCAGATTAGTGCACATTAGTTTTATAATTGGAGATGACTGGCCACAAAAAACTGCTTGTCGTAGGCCGCGACCTACTGAAGTGCACTAAGAAGTATTTAATAGTGTTGCACTACTCTCACTAAACATGTAAAGCAACTCAAATTATCAACAGAGAACCACCTCACTAAAACACAGTGTCTCAAAATAATCCTTTGTATTTAAAAACACATTAAAAGTGCTTATCCCAAAGTTAAACCCACAAAAGTGCATTATAGGGAGTCATAACACAGTATACATATTCAAGATGATGCAAAAACCACCAAAAAAACAGCACAAAGAAATAGAATCAAGTTAAATGACGTACTCTTATTACAGTAAGTGATACCACCGCACCAGTGCTGAAAATCCCGCACAATGATAAAAAATTATCTGACATGCACTACCGCTGTGAATACTACCCTAAATGCCTGGGTTATGTCTGATATGTCAGGGCCTTCAAAATGAGCACAAAAATCAGAGGCAAAAGAGGTCATCTCGGTTCTAAAGCGGTTTTGAAGCTTGTGTGCATCCTTAATGCCATGGCTGTTAACATAGACAGACTTCAATTGTTCATCTACTTTATATGGTGGATGGGGATTTTAGCAGTTTAACCGCTTGCCGACCGCCTCACGCAGATATACTGCGGCAGAAGGGCTCGTACAGACAGAATCGCGTACCTGTACGTTCCCCTTTAAGAGGCGGCAAGCTCCGTGAGTCTGGTCGCGGGTCCCGCGGACTCGATCGCCGCGGGGATACCCGCGATCGTCTCACGGGGAGGAAGAATGGGGAGATGCTAATGTAAACAAGCATCTCCCCATTCTGCCTAGTGACAGTGTCACTGATCTCTGCTCCCTGTCATCGGAGTAGAGATCAGTGACGTGTCACGCCCAGCCCCCACAGTTAGAAACACGCCCCTAGGACACACTTAACCCCTACACTGCCACCTAGTGGTTAACCCCTTCACTGCCAGTGTCATTTACACAGGAATCAGTGCATTTGTATAGCACTGATTGCTGTATAAATGACAATGTCCCAAAAATGTGTCAAAAATGTCCGATGTGTCCGCCATGTCGCAGTCACGATAAAAAAAAAAAAAAGAAAGAAAAAAAAAAAAATCGCTGATCGCCCCCATTTAAAAAAATAAAATAAAAAAATCAATAAAAATGCCATAAAACTATGCCCTATTTTGTAAACGCTATAACTTTTGCACAAACCGATCAATAATCGCTTATTCATATTTCTGGTAAAAAAAAAAAAAAAAAAAAAAAAAAAAAAAAAAAAATCGCTAGAAGAATACGTATCGGCCTAAACTGAGGAAAAAAAAAAAATTTTATATATATTTTTGGGGGATATTTATTATAAGCAAAATGTAAAAAATGTGTTTTTTTCAAAATTGTCGCTTTTTTTGTTTATATTGCAAAAAATAAAAACTGCAGGGGTGATCAAATACCACCAAAAGAAAGCTCTATTTGTGGGAAAAAAAGGACGTCAATTTTGTTGCACGACCGCGCAATTGTCAGTTAAAGCAACGCAGTGCTGAATCGCAAAAAGTGCTCTGGTCAAAAAGGGGGTAAATTCTTCCAGGGCTGAAGTGGTTAAAGAGGAAAGATAGGATTTTTTTCTTTTTTGTATTAGGCTCACAGGAAGTGATAAAGGCACACATTAATGGCAGGATCAGCAGGTATACTCTTTACTGATTATACAGTATTTTTATCTTAAAAAAGGAAAACAAATGCAAGAGAATAGTCAGCTGCAAAAAGTTTTGTTTTTGGGTTTAGCTGAAACTTTGTTAGGTTTGTGTTAAATCTCCCCAAAAAGAGGTAAAATCCCACCTTGGACAGTTGTCCCCAAACCCAGTGATCATGTTGGGGAATTTTTTTTTTCTACAAATCACTGTCAAATTTTCAATTACGCTTAAGTCCCTGTTAGAGTGAATTTCCCTAAAGGGTGCAAATGCCAGCTATACAAACCCAAAAAAGGTTATAACACTTTCCCACTCTATTAAAATAAAGTCTAAATGAATGGGCTTCCTAAACACAACGCATTAGGGTATAATTTAGTGTGCATTAAACATATCACAATGAACACAAGTAGCAGGAATGACCCATAAACCGACTTAGAAATGAAATGTACAATCCCCAAAATGCTCAGAGATTTATAGCAAATAAAGTTGAAATTGGTCCTTGGTAAGAATACTTTAAGGTATTCAAAATAGCATATCCAGCGGATCATGTTTAGGACGTGAATTCTAAAGTGACATGGAAAAAAAAAAAAGGATAGAATGCATGGAATATGTGGCGCCAGCTAATATTTCAAGTTACAGCTACTTCATTTTACAATAGTATCACTTTCAATAAGAAATGGAGACCCCGGGCAAAAAGTAGCTTAAAACAGTCTAAACCAATTACCAAACAAACTCACATATTTAAAGTGCAGCACATTAATCGTCACCTACTCCCAGGCAGGTGGGAGTGTAATGGATTTCAGAGTAATACAGTAGCTGCAGCACAGAAGGCATGTTGTTCATTTATTTTCCAGAGTACTAAACAAATCACATTTAACAGGAGGGAAGGCAGATTATAACAATGTCAAACTAAACACAGCACTTACGGCATATTCCTCTGGAGTGACCATGAGGACGTCAAACACGACAGCATCAAAGCTTTTCTTTAGAGCAGCAGAGTCTTTATCACTCAGGGATTCTGAGCTGCTGCTTTTCTGTCAAAGAGAAAGCATATTAATCAGCACAGTCTCTGTAAGACAAACCAAATGGTGGTTAAAGTGGAGTTCCACCCACTTTTACAACTCTTCAGCATCCCTCACTAAACTGCGCACTGTAAACAAATTGGATATTTTTTTATTTTTTTTCTCAGCACCTACTGTATATCTGCTGTATTCATTTTTCACTTCCTCCTCCCTGGTCGCGGCCCATCGCATCATTTCCTGTTTGCAATGCCTTCTGGGAAGGGGCGGCAACTTCCTCTGAAACTGCTGTTGCTATGAAAACCTGACCTGAAACCTATTACACTGCTTGTGCTGCACTGAGCATGTGCGAGATCTGCAAGGATGAGATCCAGGAAGAAATACAGTTTGGCTTCAGATGCCCACAATTAAGATTTATAAAATAACTAACTACTGCTATAAACTAACAAAACAGACCTTAGTTTACAGACTAACTTTACTAGAATACATTAAGCTTGTGTATTATAGGGGTATTTTTATTTAAAAAGTATAATTTCGGCCGGAACACCACTTTAAGCTTAAAGGAAATCCACAAGTAATGCATACAAGAAACTTCATTTTCAGTATGGTGAAGAATCAGCAAAACAAATGATCCCACTATCCCCATCGACTCTTCTATATTGTAAGAAGAAAAGTACATTTAAAATGGCAAAGTATGGTGTTATCAGGGAACACATTTTGAGTTTTTACAGTTTACCTTAAAATAAACGTATGGCCAGACTTCAGACTTTAAAGTATACGTTAACCTTTGGGAACATGTTACACCCATTTTTAGGGTGGAACATATAACAGTTCCCACTCCTGCAGCTTCTCCACGATTTCCCTTCTAATTGTGACAGCAGGCTGGGGATCTTCTCCTCACACCCACTGTCACACTTTGAAAGGAACATGGCTCCACCCACACAACCACGTTATTCATTCACAGATTTCTGTGAATGAATGCGCTACAAGTACTGACAGACTTTGTGGCTTACATCTTGTAGTTCTCAATGAACTACCAGGGCGCTGGAGAGCGCTACACAGTCTGCAGGAGACAGATTGCAAACCTGATCTTGATCCAGACATCACCAATCTCTTTACCCCTACTAGAATTGAGAATCTGGTAATACCCTGCAGAGACGTGAACAGTAAACCATCACCTTCATACACTGGCAAAAAAAAAAAAAAAAAAATGAGGCTATTCCTCAGTAGGAGTTATTCTATAGGGGAACTTCCAAGTCTGTTTTTTTTTCCTAGTGTCCACTCACCTATAAGTGGCGCATATCCAGGTAGTTATGATTTATAACCTGCACTGTGTCCCATCATGTACAAAAAAGAAAACTTTTTTGTGCCTTAGTGGGATCCCTGCCTCTTTGCTCAACAATCGCTAAAGATAGGATTTAAGCCATAAAAAGGAGAGCAGTGTTTGTAATGGAGTT
Source organism: Lithobates clamitans (assembly GCA_037952925.1). Classification (NCBI taxonomy): domain Eukaryota; kingdom Metazoa; phylum Chordata; class Amphibia; order Anura; family Ranidae; genus Lithobates; species Lithobates clamitans. The sequence goes on from JBBGZY010000992.1 coordinate 6,109,945, forward strand.
GGCTGATTTCTTGACTAAAGTCCCGTACAGGCCGAATGGCAGCAGACATCAACCGGTTCAATAAAAACTGGCGGACATCTGGCCCGTGTGCATGCCAGCCGGTTCAACAGAAGCCGGCCAAGCATGCTGGATCGTGTCCTCCCTTTTCTGACCTGTCAGGCTGTATGTTCGGATAAGGCTCTGGTATAGATTTCTTTTTGGGGGGGGGGGGGGGGGGAATCACACTCCATTTTTTTTTTTCTGATTTTTTTTAACTGACGGAAAATTCTTTTTTACTTTCAGTAGTCAGCAGGGAACCTCAACTCATCAGATGTTAAGGAGCGGGCATTTGCCACATCCTTAACAACCAGGTTGTTTACTGGTTGTGAAGGATGCGGGTTCCTTAAATATCGCATGCCAGGACCACTAATTTACCGCATGCAATTTTTTTTTTTTTTGTGAATTGACTTTCACTCCCGTCTTATGCAGTATTTACAGAGTATTTTTGCTTTAAGCGGTAAATACCGTATAAAGCAGTAGTGAACCGGCACCTAAATACTGCATGCGATCTGGTTCTGTGAATGGAGCCCACTGATCCTTATACTGCTCTGAAGGCCTTTGTTGAACTGCCTTCTGTGTTATAGCAAAATGATTCAAATTTGGAATCATTCCAGAGCACCTCCTGACAATTTTCTGATCATTTTCATAGACGAGTCACTTTGTCTTGTTTCCATACCAGAGATGTGGCTTTTAAGACATGTCTTCTATGAAGGCCACTTCTAATAAGACTTTTCCTGATGACTATAAATGTGTTCCAGAGTCTCACTGGTTTCTGTCATGTATGAGAGATGGTGTCACTTGACTCTTTCCACTTGCAAATTGAGGTCAGCATGATGTGTCTCATCTGATGAACCAAGCTTCCTTTGTGACCACTGCGTTTTGGGCCATCGACATTGCCTGTTTATTTGCACTTCTGCAGTAGAGCTTGGGCAGCAAATCTGGAAACCCCAATCTTCCTTGAAATGTATGCCTTGAGAGACTTTACTGATAAAGATCACTCTGTCTTGTTCTGTGTATTTTACAAATTTTAAGAGGGTATACTAGGTGCAAATGGTAACAATGCAGTTGGTAACAATGCACTGGAAGTGACAAGTAATAAAGTGACAAAGTGGGCTCCAAGGGAAAGTAGTTTACAAAGAAAGCAAAAAGATTAAATACCATAGAATCATTGCGGTTTAACCAGGCAAATACAGGTAGCATTTTTTTTTTTTAGGAAAATGGCCACGGTGTTTATCAAAAACACAAGTATGGTGCGCTTTTTTTTCTGCCTGTAAAAGCATCTGCCTATAAACTCCTGAAAAAGCCATAGTGTGCATGGCAGCTAAGAATGGGGGGGGGGGGGGGGATTGGGGCAAACATGGGCCAGAATAAATCCAGTCACAAGATGGGTGACAAGGTGAAGGGATATTAAAAAGGGAAAGATGGGGAATACAGGAAAGAAAAGGCAGATCGGGAGGCGGAGGAGAGAAGCTGGTTGAACGTAAACAGATTAGGGGGGGTGAGAGGTGAGGACAAAGAAACCATTGGGTTCAGTCAGGCACACAAACACTCTATTGGAAAATAAATTAGAGCGAAAAGAGGAAGCTGTCCAATTTCATGTGGCTATTATATTCAAGCCACGGAAACCATATTTTGAGAAACGTAAATGAGTGTTAAGTATTGCAGTACGTTTCACATGCATCAGGACGTCCATAATCCTTTGTTTCACTTCCACAAAATGAATGGTTCGTTGTTTCTTAGCTTTAGCCAAACTAATAGTTTCCGTTTGGAAAGATCTAAAAATGGCAAAAACTTCCCAGGGATTCCGTGTCAGGTTGCAGTTAAAGGCTGACCTAATAAGTTTATAAACACAGATCCAGAATTTCTAGTCTTAGGACAATGCCACCAGATATGTTGTTAGTGCTGGCCAACCTTGATAACAGGCCGTGGCGGCAAATTTGGCAATGCGATTAGGAGTCCTGTATCAATGAGAGAGCAATTGATAGAACGTCTCGAGCCAATGTTAGGTTAGCATTTTACTACAGTGATCCAGATCTTATTCTAATCGGCTTGGTCCAAAGTTTTCCAAGGTCTCTTTACCATTTCCCCATATAATGGAGTATTGACGAGCCTGCAGAAATCGGTGAGGGCTGTGTGTAGAACAGAGACAAGACTCGAAGAACAAGCATTTTTATTTTAAACAGCGATTTTGAAAAGGCTTCATTGTGTATTTTTAAACTATATGTTATTTTGTGGATTAATCGCCGGCTTAGTATTTATCCATGCTCTTGACCGTATGCCTGTAATATTCTTGAAGCAAGACTAAACCCATCAATTTTAAGGTTTTCCAAAAGAGTTACATTCAAGGCGTGCTATGAATGACAACTGTCAAGAATTGTTTGTGCTCTCAACTAAATTGTCAAGCCATCAAATGGCTGGTGTCACAACTGATCACATTGCACCATGGCAACTGCAAATCAAGCAGAGGCTAAGATGGCAATGCCCTTGGCTGTAAAGGATAGGAGTGTTCCACTTTAACTGTGTGCAAGAATTGATGCTTGTTTAAAAAGGCAAATAGTGGACACACCAAATATTGATCTATTTAGGTTCCTTTCTGCTTCTGCACTTTGCAGGTTGCAATCAATAAATTAATTTCAATATTTTTACATCATCTTCACTAGTAGTAAAGCACAATCACGGTGTAGTGCTGCAAAGCAGGAAGCAGTGACCAAACATTCAAACAGCTAATGTGGTTTTCCTATGCACTTAAAGAGGAAGTAAACTTCCTCTGCTGACATTTACCTATTAGGTAAGCCTATAATATAGCTTACCAATAGGTAGTGTAAATAATCGCCTAAATGTGTACCCTTTAGGAGATACTTACATTACATGCAGCCAGTGACATCACTGGTGCATGCGTTCTGAAGGAACGGCCACCGGTGCTGTTCCTTCTGAGCCCTGTGCTGTCAATGGCAGCTCCCACATGTGGGAGTGATGTCATGGCGACTCTGGCCGGTCAGAGCCAGAGCCCACGAACCCGGAAGACAGGCGAAACAGCTGGTGCTGGAACAGCTTCTATTTAAGGCAAGTTTCACATAATGTGCCAGTATGCGATGCATACTAGCACATTATGACTTTACCTTGCAGGAAGAAAAAAAAAAAAAAAAAAAAAACGTCCAGCGTTATACAACCGCTTTAATACTGGGTTTTTAAAGTGTTAACATATTCTGTTCAGATCAGAAATGTATTCATGAGGATACCTTTTTCTTAACTGTGGTTAGAAGTCATTCACAGTAAATTATGCTGTTTACCTCGGAAACATTAGCAGTGAGAGCAGCATTGCTCGACTGTCCGTTCATTAGGTCCATTCTTCCAGCACCATTAGTGCTTGCTCCCTCCTCGAAGTGAGCGTGGACTGTTAATCATCTCATCTCCACGGATGCAGGAGCATCATCCTGCAAAGAAAACACATAGGAGGAAAAAAAAAAAAAAGAAAAATCGGTTAACACTCATTTTTGACTTTAGACTAAAGCAGTGTGAAGTACAATAGTTCTAGCAGTTTAGAATACTCCTTTTACTCATTTTCTGTGCCACATGTTCAGAATACATAAAGAACCCAGTAGGCCAGGGGTCCTCAAACTTTTTAAACAGAGGTCCAGTTCACGGTCCCTTAGACTGTTGGAGGGTCGGACTATAATTTGAAAAAAATATGAACGAATTCCTCCGGACACATCTGATTTGTAGTGCAAAAAAACAAAACAGGAACAATATTTAAAATGAAGAACAATTTTAATCAACAAACTTATAAGTATTTCACAGACTCCCCTCATCACAGAGGAGCCACCCCCCCCCCCCATCACAGACTCCTCCCCCCCTCAAAAAGCACCCCATAACAAATCCCCCAACACAAAGCCCCCCATCACAGAGCTCTCCAGCGGTATTACACTGCCCCTTCTATAACATCGCAGCACTCCCCCTCCCCTCTGCTACCTTAATTACACAAGATGCAAAGCATGACAGGTCCTGGACTAAGGGCAGGACTTTTCAAGTGAAAGGCAGGTGATTGATTGCTGGGATCGCCCCGCTGCCTAGTAACCAATTACCAGCTTAACTCAAAAGGTCCTGCCATTTGTCCAGACCTGTCATGTTTCTCATCATGTGCGATTAAGGTAGCAGAGGGGAGGGGGAGAGCTGCGATGTTAAAAGGGGCAGTCCTTGGGCCGGGTAAATGACCCTGGCGGGCCATAGTTCGAGGACCCCTGCTGTAGACGGTCCGGTCTTATTGGTGCCATTGTAAAGCTTTATTTTTATCTTATTAAAATAACAAACATGTTATACACAACTGCTCTATGCAATGATGTTGCACAGAGTGGCCCTAAATCACCTCTTCTGGGGTCCCCTGTTGGCTCCTCCTCCTCTTGGTGCACCACCATAAGAAGCAGCTTCCTATGGTTGCACCTGCGGGCTCGCTCCACAGCTAGATTGTGTGCGTCTATTGACACACTCTCAGTCCTGCCCCCACCCAACAGGATTTGACAGCACTAATTATATGCATTAAAATAGAAAATGCCCCATTGGTTACATTGCCCCCCCTCATCTCCCTAAATATTTGAGTCTCTCAATCCAGCGCTGCTATTCTTTCCTGTCCTCACAGGCCTCAGTGAGAGCAGCTGGAGCCATTGGGGTGGATTAGGCTGCCAGAACCAGAAAGATGGCGGCATGGGACTTTGTGTAGGAAAGCAGTGTTGGAGAAAATTTCTGAATTTGCTGGGCTTGTAAGTATATTATTCCAACATGAAGCACCAAAAAGGTAAATGAGAAAGACCATTTTTTTTATTGAAAGGGTAAAGTTGTCCCTTAAAAGTGTACGTACTTCTAAACTAACACCTTTTTTCAGCCCATCCAGTTTCCTTAATAGAATAGTTCAAAGTAAACAATAAAAAATATATATATTTTTTATACAATACTAAATTAAAGCAGAATTCAGGCTTTTAAAAAAAATAAAAAAAAAACGCACACACCAACCACCCCCCACAGCCTGTCTACACCTATAATAGATAGAAAACACATACATACATCATCATTTTTCCTGCAGGCTTCTAGCCCAGTGGATCTTTTACTGCAGGAGTAGTTTCCTACTTTCTCTCCCTGGTCATGTGACCCATCACATGACAATGGTGAGGAAGCAGCTTCCTTTCCAAGAGGGTGCATGTACTAATAGCAGGTTGGGCCAGATATTAAAACAGAAAAAAGTGGATTCAATTTTTAAAAAGCTTGCAAGACGAAGGTGCTAAACAGCAGTGGTTACAAGTACAAGACCATTTCAAATTTCCGACATGTACATGCCTAAATGTTTACCGTCTCTAACATTTTTACACAATATACAAACGATTTTAGAAAATTTAAAAAAATATGCTTGTGTCCCTTTAAACAATGCAGGAACATACTCAAATCCTTTACATTTTATAAGCTTGATAATTTAAGTAGCAACATTATATGTAATTAACCATCACATAGTGTTCTGAAAGCTTTACCATAGTCCCGCAGATGGAATAAAGAGGGTGGAAAGTTTTCAAGCTAGCAGCACCACTTAGTGGTAACAGACTGTTTTTCTTTATATATAAGCCAAACACATGTAAGAGATAAATAAGGCAAAGAACCAGAGATGCTATAGAGTTCTGCCCTCTTGAATATACACCCGTTATGAATGGTATATAAAAATTAGAGACCAGAGTTAACAAGTGTACAAAGTCTGCTTACCGAAAACAGGTTTGTGGAAATCAACACCTATAATCCTGTGCAACAACCCTTTCCAGCATGCGACTATTTTTTTTTTTAATGTAAGAAGCCCAGATATTTTTGCCACTATCAAATTTCTATTTTCAGTGAGTGAAAATACACTAAAATTATTTTTACCACATACAAACACCATAATGTCTTTTTTTTTTTGTTTGCGTCAAGTAAACAGATGCCAAATATGTGAGGCTGCAAAATCACCTTAGAAATTGCTTCAAACTACAATGCTCAAAAAATTCCCCCCTTTGAGCCTGACACTCTAGCTTGGGTCAAGGGGTCAGATGTCACCTGAAATCTGATAACGTCTGCCCCGAACAACTGCAGGACCTCACAGACTGCACTCTCTACCAGCTTCTGGCAGCAAATAGGGCAGCTACTGTCACCTTTGCCTCACTACAGACACAAAGTGAAACTAAGTAAGGGTGTAAATTATAAAGTAAGCCTGCACAATATGAGAATTATAAAGTACATATTTATAGCTTAAAGAGGTTGAAAACCCCTGAAAAAAAAAATCCCCAAAAAACAACCTGTAAGACAAAAAGGCATAATGAGTAAGTATGCATCGCATACTCGCTCTTTATGAAATACTTACCTTAGAACGATGCCCTGCAGTGCCGCCCGAAATCTTTCCCGGAGTTACTTCCGGGTTCGCGGGCTCCGTAACTGATTGGCTGGAGCATGTGCGTGGGTGCCGCCGGTCATGGCACGGGTCCTGAAGAAATGGCACGAGCGGGCTGTTCCTTCAGTGTGCATGCGCCGATGACGTCAGCGTAGATCAGGGATCTCCAAACTACGGCCCTCCAGTTGTTCCAGAACTACAAGTCCCATGAGGCTTTGTAAAACTGACATTCACAGACATGACTAAGCATGATGGTAATTGTAGTTCCTGAACAACTGGAGGGCCATAGTTTGGAGACCCCTGGCGTAGATCGTAAATAACTCCTAAACGGTGCAAGTTTATGAGATATTTACAGTACCTACAGGTAAGCCTTACTAAAGGCTTACCTGTAGGTACAATAAAAAAGGAAGACTTTACTTCCTCTTTAAATACTTCATGCCTAAGGGTAAAATAAATCTAAATGCCCAAGCCCAATTTTGACATGTGTTAGTAAAACTGTACATATCTTAACTACTTTTGCACCAAGGTGGATTATACCTGTTTTTTTTTTTCAGGACAATTTGGTCCTGGACAATTTTTCAGGCTTTCATTTGGTGGTAAATGGTAATGGCCATCTTCTGATTTTTTTTTTTTTTTTTATCAAAGGAAAACTGGCCCAAAATAGTAAAAAAAAAAAAAAAAAAAAAATTATATATATTATATTTTTTTTTGTAAATTTAGCTGTATATTTCTTGCTACTATCATAACCTCCTGACGATCGCAGCGATACCACAAGGTACAGCCCAGAATCAATAGTGCACATTGTTTTTTTTTCTTTTATCCTGCCTAAAACACACTGATACGAATAAAAAAATATATATTTATCCTGTCCAAAAAAAACTAACCCTGACCTTTGACCCAAAAACTAACCATGGCACTGACCTAGATCAAACCTGGATCTAGGTTTTTTTTTACTCTCTCCACGCTTTTTTTCTATCTCTGCATGGACAGCGTGTGATACAATGCATCTCTCGTCCATTCACAGACACAGAAAACACTGTGACTGATCACTGTGAAAGCTAATCAGAAGCTATCTGATCATCCCACCACAAAGGGAAATACGTCAATATGCGGCCCCACAGGAAAAAGCACAGTCCAGTGGGACCGCATATTTGCTTACGATCATGAAGGGGTTAAAAGGAGAGGTATGGTCAAACTTCTTCAGCTATACTTCTATGGATCACATGAGTGCAGTTAGTTTGCTAAAGCCTGCTTTGAGCTGATGTCACTCAGCCAGTCCAGGCTCGGGAAAGATACTGGCCATATAGTCAGGATCCACCCAGATGCCTGGACTAGCACCTGGCTCAGCCTCAGCAATCTGTTGAGAGCCCAAGTCTGTCCCTCCCACCACCTCCACAGCCCAGCGCTCCAGTGAGCACTGGAGCGAAAAGCAGAGACTGACAGTCCCAACTCTCAGAGTGGAGTGGGAGAACTGAGCGATTAGCAATGTTTAATAGCGCAGTTCTCACCGCAGAGCCAGCGGAGGACAGATGCAGCATTGGATCAATGCTACATCCACGTAGGCGAGTTTGTTTTTTTAAATCCCGAATGTCTCTTAGCTAAGGTCTGAGAAAAAAAAAAAAAAAAAAAACAAACACACACACAGATTAGCTCTAAGGTGTAGAGATGGGTGTGTACGTGCGTTTGAGCAGTTTGGCAAGAGAAAACTGGGCAGGGGTGACAGCACTCAGTCCAAAAAAACTGCACATGATTTAGGAGTGCATTTATGGCAAGTCAACCGGTGTATTTTTGTACTTGCAAGGTCTTTAAATGGATAAAACACTATATTGTGTATGTATTGCATTTTTTTTGCCCTAATATACACTTGAATAGATAAAAGTTCAGCAATTTCAGCAAAAACAGAACATGAGAGTTGCCCCCCCGCGCTGGATAGCTAGGAGGTGCGTGCCAGTCCACTGGAGATCTAAACCAACACCTACAGGAATGGCTCACCCAACTTAACAAGCAGACACGGATCCTTATTTACATAACATACAACAGACTAACCAGGTACACTACAATGTACACTTACTGGATATGCCATAAAACAACAATGTCAACCCCTGACTCAGCCGCTCTGAGTTTGGAGACCCACTGGGGCTGAGACCTGGTAGGTGAGGAAGGAGACAACTCTTCCACACAATCCATGTAACCCTCCTTTCTTATCCCCAACCTTCTCTCCTTTATCAGTGCTGCCACCCTCACACTTCCCCCATGACACACCTCCCTTTTTTATTTTTTTTTATTTCCTTCTTCAGTTAGAACTCAAGTTCGGATTGGCCAGAAAATTTCCAGTTACACTCAAGGTTCCCCCAAGAAAAAAAAAGGGGAAAAGAAAAACAAACAAAAAGACAGCAACATTCATGTTGTCAACCTGAAGGCCTCTTTCCATAAGTACCAAGAATATGGACATTTGACTGAAGAGAGGGTTTGGCCAGGCCATTACACCCTTTGGCTGACCCATAAAGGATTGCCCTGACAAACCGTAATTGACTCTGCCATCTACCCCATCATATTATACACACTTAAACATTTGCAACAATAACCCAACTACCTGCCATTAAAGAGGTTGTAAACCTCCTTGCAGTATTTGTACCTATAGGTAAGCCTAGAATAAGGCTTACCTATAGGTACTGTAAATATCTCAAACATGCGCAGTTTAGGAGACATTTACTGTATAGTGGGCCGATGTCATGGGCGCATGCGCTCTGATGGAACAGTTTATTCAGGAGCAAGTGCCGTGACTGGCAGCTCCCGCACACGATGCACGGGAGTGACGTCACGCGGCTCCGGCCAGTCACAGAGCCAGACTCTTCAAGGGGAAGACTGGCAAAGATGGATGCGGTCTGCAGCGGGGATGACACAGGCTTCGTTTGCAGGTGTCACATAATGTGCTAGTATGCATTGCATACTAGCACGTTATGCTTTTACTTTGCAGCGAAGGGAGACTTTTTTCCCCCCATAGAGTTTACTTCCTCTTTAACACTTACTTCAAAATTCTTTGACCTTTCCAAGGAAGCCCCGCCTCTCAGATGTTTATATCATATGTCAATAAGTTTATGTGAATTATATTCCAGCAGCTGTCTATACTATGCACGTTTGGATATACATTGTTTGTAAACATGCATAACATTTAATAAAATCTTTGTGGGAGGGAAAAAAAAATTATAGGCACCCTCCTTGATTAAAACTGATGGCTATACTGCACCACATATAACGTGCTTTTAGTGCATTTTGTACTATGGAGCAATCAAAAGTACACACAAACCTTAATTCTAGGGGGGAAAAAATGTAATGGCTATTTTCATCATTTTTCTGATACAGAATTTACATTGTGATAAGCAGATGTGCCCATTACCTGAAACATGTTCTGTATCAGAAATCACAACCTAAGATTTATAAGAAAGATACAATACAGTCAGTGTGGATCTTCCCTGTTGAAAACCCTCTCATTTTACTAAGTAGACAAGATGGATTAGGTTTGTTTAGGTTTATGTCCACACTGCTCTCTCTCCCTTTCCAAACACTTGCCTGGCTCTCTGCAATCAAAATATTACAGCTGCACTGCTGGCAGGAGGGTTTAATCTCTGCAGCTGGAGGATTAGAGTGCACACTGACCACCCACAAGTACTGTGCACATACCCAGACCCACTGTATTTCAGATACACCATGGAGAACATTACAGCTTCAACACAAAAAAAAAAAAAAGTGCATACAATAAAAAAAATTAAAAAAAAAAAACACCACCACACACACACTGTTTACCTATATACTGTATGTGCATGCATGTGTACATTCCTTCAAGTCTATGAGAATGTAAAATTTGCTTGAGGTCTTGGAGGTCAAATGCAGCTGTCATTCTCCGTGAGCTCAGAAAAGTCCTTTTAGGCCTCATGCACACTGGACATGTTTACAGCGGCTGTTTTTGGCTTCAGACGTTTTTTTCTGCAGCCAGTAAACTCTTATGGGTACATGTACACGCAGGCATTTATAGTAGTTTAGAAGCATTTTTTTTTAAGCAGAAAATTGCGCTCAGGACAGTTTAGTGACATTTGAATGCCAAATGCTTGTAAGAGTGTAAACGCGGTAACTCATTTATAAGCATTTTCGTTTATAGGAGTTTTCAATGGGAAAAAACAGACTTTCCAGAACCCTTGTTGTTGGCTGCAGGGGGGGGGGGGGTAATTGCAGAGAGTAGAGGGAGATTTTTTCTGCATTGTGGGCATTTGGGAGGGTCTAATGATCTGTAAAATCTGATCTCTGGAAAAAAAAAAAAAAAAAGCTTCTAAAAACGCAAACGCTCATTGACGCCGCTAAACACGTATAAACGCAGCATGTAAAAGTGGTAAAACGGCACAAAGGTATAATGAACATTTCTTTAATAGAAGCTTATTGGAAAGTGATGACCAGATGGTATTTGGTTCCGTTAAGATTGAACAAAATGTTTCCTTCCTTATCTCCTCTGTGTTTTAGGGAATGCCAAGCCCAGGGTTCCACGCTTCATATTTGGTGGGAATGCCCAAGAATTAGAGGTTTTTGGAATAAGATTTTTAATCTTATCCGCAAAGTAACAAACCTATCAATCCCTAAGACTCCACAAATTGCTCTATTGAATGAACAAATCCCCAAGATTCCTAAGTTTTCCCACCGGCTGATTACTTTCATGCTATTAGGAGCGAAAGTCACCATCGCTAAAGCCTGGAAGACACCAAAAATTTCCCTTGCAGCGGCTAAACGAAAAATCTCTTGGATCATGACCCAGGAGAGGGCAGTAAGCAAAATTCAGGACAATTTTAAAACCTTTGAAGCAATATGGGAGCCCTGGGCTGGGCATTTAGGTCTCTCCCCGATTCCTGGAATCTCCTCATTAGGATAGTTAGTTATACATACATGAACTGAGTGCTGGCCGTCTCTCTCTCTATCCCTTTCTCCTTCTCTCTTCACCTTCTGTCTATTTCATCTATTTCCCAGATAATGCAAGGATAGAGGACTACGGTTCTTTTGACAAATCAAGTTTATGTTGGTTTTTCTTCTAATTTTGTACGAGATATTATAATTTGCTATGTTATAAGCAGCAAAGGTTCACCCTTGGGGATCGGTGCAGTCTCTCCGTTGTGAATCTGTGGCTTCGGGGAGGCGGCTCATGATCTCTAATGGGTAGGGCATTTTCTATATAAAATATCAATCGGGTCAGACCAGGACACAGTGTGATCCCGTCAGGGGTGTCTGGTCAGTCCATAGTTTATTGCGCCCTATGAAGCATTAGATCCAATTTTGCTTACGATAACACTATGTCTCATTTCTCGTTTTATGTGGAGTATCCTTAAAGTTTTGGATGTAAAGAGATAATAATGTAAACTGAACTTTGTCTTTTGATAGACACTTTCTGTACTGTGAGTTATCTCAAAAAACATGTTAAACCTTAAAAAAAAAAAAAAAAGTGGCAAAACAGATATTTCTAATCGCCGGTCACTAGCTGTCAAGTTCCAGTGTTCAGAAGAGGTTTTCAAACATCCTGTGTACATAAAACCTCTGATAAAAGCTGAAAAAGTTGTCTGGCATTTATCAGAGTTTTTGAGCCATAAGCTTTTGTGGGCGTATAGTTTTGCTAAAACGAAAAAAAAAAAAAAAAAACAAAGGCACTAAAGCAAAACTCATTCTACAGCTAACACTACTGGTTTTTATAAAGGTCCAGTGTGCATGAGGCTCGACTCCACTTTCGTGGGGAAAAAAAAATAGCAAAAAAAAAAATATAGCATATTACAATTGTGACAGGTCATATTGTAACTGAATATTAAAAATGACCTTTCCTTCTCAATCTGCAGCTTTGCAATTTTCTAAAAATGCTAAATGGATACCTGGAGGTGTTCTGTACACAGAATGTGTACTGACCACCCCCCAGAAACATTTCCTGCTTGTGTGATTGGCTCACCAATTTTCCCAGACGTCTGCACCAAGTCAGACTTCAGGCATCCAATAGGAAATCACGTCTAAAGGGATGCAGACCCTGCAATTTTCCTCATTAGAGCCCTGCAGGTGCGCAGCTGATTGATAATTAGGAAACCACTCCCATTAGACTCACTTTCCCACATGGATACAAACACACAGGCATTTCTTCAGAATAACAAAAAAGTAGAAATCTGCAACAAAGTTTGTTAAAATCCTTCTAATGTGGAGTTAAAAGCTTTAAATGTATATATAGTGTGTGTGTGTTGGGGCTGTTAAGCTTAGTCCACACCTGAAATTGTTTTTAGTTGAACTATTAAAATGAAAGTTTCCACCATCATTGAAAATGACTTCAGCCTCCTGGCTCACTTTTGCCACCTGGCTGCTCCAGGCTTCAAGCCTAGGCCTTAGGTCTGATCCCACAGACCAACTCACAACTACTTAGAATGAGCTCTCTCATAGTTACTCATTATCTGCTCTGACACTCGGTCACCATCTGTTATTTGCTCCCTTTTGGTTTGTTAAATATACCATTCAAAATGTTATCTTTTTTTTTTTCTAGAAGGGCAAAATACCTGCTGATCCTTATATCCAGTAAGCTCATAACTCCCTGCTGATTCGAAATCTGAACTGCAGGGTTATTCACCCTTTCCATTCGCCCTCTGTGAGCTACAGAACACTATCCCCCTATGTAATGGGGATGAGGAGAGGGGGAGTTGGTCTGTAGTCCAAATGAGTAATAAGCAGCCTAGGGTGACAACACATACAGTAAGCATTATCACACTACCAGCTGTTACCAGGATTACCAAGCAAAAATAAAAAGGGGAAAAAAATTGAAAACAGAAAAGAAATGCAGTCATAACATCTAAGGCCTGCATATCTAAGCTGCAACATTTTTGGTTTTGGGTTAAAGTAGAACTACAGGCAGCATTTTTTTTTCATTTTGGATAGAGTAAGGGAGGATTATAACCTGTCAGATTTCCCAACTCCCCCCCCCCCCCCCCAATCTGAGTCCCATTGCAGAGATTTCCCCTTCACTTCCTGTCCCATAGCCAAAACAGGAAGAGGAAATTCCGTGGGGACCCCCAGGTCACCAGAACTAGTGTCCCCATTGGAGGAGTTCCCCATCTATTACTTTTCTGGAGACAATTTGGGATTTTCTTTTACTGTTAAAGTGGTTGTTAACCCACTTAAATGCTGCCATCCACTCTGTACCACTATAAGAAGTTTCCCTGTGATCTGTAAAAAAAAAAAAAACTGCCCGAATGTACCTGTATGAGCTCTGCTCCGGGCGCACAGCTGATGCCTCTCCTCCTCTCTCCGCCTCACAGCTGCAGTGGGCGGGGCCAAGCTCTCCCATTGACATCAGCCGTGGAGGAGGGAGAGGGAGGAGGGAGGGAGAGAGGAGGAGAGAGCCGCGCGTAAGCTGAGCGGAGCTCATACAGGTACAATGGGCAGATTTTTTTTTTCCTACAGAAGACAGGCACAGGGAAACTTCTTAGGCCTCATGCACACGGACGTTTATACAGCCGCTTTTTTGAGCGTTTTTTGCAGCTTAAAAAAGCCTGTCTGTCTATGTTAGTCTATGGCTTCATGCCCACCTAGGATTTTTTGAGCTGCAAATGGCATAGGCGTTTTTAAGCGGTAAAAAAAAACCCAGGACCAGTGGGTTCTTAGAGACGTTTTTCATTTCTAAAAACACTCTAACGCTAATAAACGCTTAAAAACGCTCAAAAACGTCATTTACCAACGTTTAACGTTTTTGATCCATTGAAAAAAAAAAAAAGCGGAAAAACGCTAATGCGGAAAAACGCTCAAAAATGCTAAAAACGCTAAAAAACGCTATTGCAAAAATGATGAAAATTGCTGAAAAAATTCACTGCAAAGATACTGGCGTTTTCATAACGTTATTTTAACATCCCGTGTGCATGAGGCCTTATAGTGGTACAGAGTGGATGGCACTTTGTGATCAGCAAGAGCAGGGGAGTGGGGAGGAGGGGGGCGCAGGTACGAGCAGGGAGGTGGGGGAGGAGGACAGAGGACACAGGGAGAGCTACAGACAGGAGAGCTGCGACTGACGGAATCATGTAACCAGACCACGATGTCCGATGATCAGCAGTCATGATTATTGTGGTCTGTTTGCAGAGGAGAGGGTATAACCAGGCAGGATCAGCCAGGTATACAGCACAAGCGCTGTGCTGCAAAACATGCTTTAAGGCAACAGGATTTTTTTTTGGGTGGGGGGGGTTTAACAAATGCTTTAAATTTTAAATTCCATCTCCACTCTGTCTAAAGCTAAAAATAAAAAAAGCATTTTGCCTTTAGTTATACTTTAAAGTGTTACCAAACCCACAACAGTAAAATCAGTCTGTATATGCAGTAAAGCATGCTGGTTATACTGACTGTGGAACCTAAGGGTTAATCCTCCACATTGTGTAAAAAGGCGGTTTGATCCCATCTTCTCTGATCCTTCCCTTCTTCCACAGTCCCCAATCCTTCTACCGATATAACAGAGCCCTAGGAGGCACTCTGCACATGCCCAGTTTGGTGTGTATTGCTAGAGAGTTTTATTTTTTTGGGAAGGTGCATGCGATCAGCATAGGGCCAATCAGCACTGTCCAGAAAAAGTCAGGGGTCATGCAGCCACATAGGACAGTCGGAGAATGAAAACTCCTCCTACAAGCTACCAGTGCTCAGCCAGACACTGATCGAAGTCACAAGACTGCAATATACTGCTGATGAGAAAAGGTATTTAGCGGTTTACATTTACTAAAATAATTGCATTTCCATTGTCTGTGTACTGTGGGAGACCAGATATAGTGAATGCAGGGTCCTGGGTTTAGTAACACTTTAAGATAAACTTTCAGCCCTATTAGACAAGTCTTTATTCGATTTGTAACTAATTGAAGCCCAACTGAACTTTGTTTCAATTATCCAAATACATATCCAGGAAAATGTGCAAAAATTATCTTATTTTGTCTCATTTAAAAGTAGCCACAGCCCGAGTAGAAAAGCCTGTCCCCTGCCAACATGTTGTAGAGTCGGTTTGTTGCTCTCTGTGGGAAAGAGGTGATCTATTTGCAGAAGTTTTTTTTAATTCTGGCTTGCCCTAACACCATTCTTGCCTAAGTGAGAATGACGTGTCCCTACTCCAGCAGCCACCTGGAATATCCCTGTGACATCACAGGAAGCTTCATGAGTAGGGACATAGAGCGGGAAGTTGGTAGAGCTGTGCGCATCATCAGGTGTTAGCTGCCTGAACCCGGGAGAGGCTGCCAGCTCCTGAAGACGGTGGATGATCAAGGTGGCATCGAAGGACGACACCCCTGAACAGTGGATGGCAACAGGACAATAATAGATTCACTGGGCAAATGAGTATTTGAATTGAGAACAATGCTGCAAAAAAGGTAAGAGGGTTTTAGAAAAATAAAATGGGGGTGGGGGTGTGAAGTTCTTTAAGGCTCCATTCACACTAACGCGTTTTTTGATGCATTTTGCAGAAATGCATGAGAATTTAACATGGGTTCCTATGGAACATGTTCACATCAATGCATTTTTGTACCTCTGCATTTTTGGAAAGGGTCAGGGACTTTTTTTCATGCAAAATGCAGCGTTTTGCATGTAATAGAATTCAATGGACCAGCATCAAAAACGCAAGTACAGCGTTTTTACAGCGTTTTTTTAGACTGTATACAGTTAAATTAAAATTAAATTTTAAATTAAAAACTGTAAAAAAAAAAAACACACAAAACGCAGCAAAAACGCTGCTCAAAAACGCAGCAAGCACCACAAAACACACTGTAGAAACGCTCAAAAGCAACATGCATATATGTGAATCGAGCCCAAGAACCCGTTACAAAACATTAAATTATAGAAGCCAAGCAACACTTCAATCAACACACACAACAGACTTGGTCTACAATTGTTCAACACAGCCGGGAGGCACCACTTAATGACTCCATAAGAAAAACATTTAGAAAAGGCGAAGACATGCCATAATTTAGAGCCAATGAAGCCAATATTGGATTTTGAAAAAATGCAGCTAATGAAAGCCTAGACAACCTTTTTGTAACTGACCATCACATCAATATTCTGTGGAGGGCATTTTCCACTTTTTTTTTTTCCTTTATGAAAATCTGGGCTTATTTCTGCAGAATCTTAAAAGAACCAAACAAATTAATTTGAATACAAATCAATCAATCTATGACACAAGGGAGCTTTAATCTTTACAGACATGCTGGTGTGTTTCAGGCTGCAGGTGGCCCCTGTACTAATTGCTCCTCTTTATATAACGATAATTACATTAATTTGTACTAGTGATAGGAATAAAATCTGTTAAAGCACATCTATGGCTAATATGTAAATATTTATTTTCATTGTTTTTTTTAATTATTTCTAGCCTATTCCTATTACCCCGAACAATCTTGAACTATGTAAAGATCGATCTCCACACATTTACCTCCTTGAATTCTGTGACACGTATTCACTATGACCAGTGGTTATTAAACCCAAAAAATGTATTATATTGCAGCTGACCAATCTAATTTGGTGGCTGCATTCATTCTTTTATGTCCCCCACTTTTCACCAACCAAGGGCACTGTTAAAATGGGGGGGGGGGGGGGGTACTACTAGCAGACCTACGTTGGGCACACACAAGGTTTTTTTTTTTTTTTTCCCATTTAACCCAGCGGGCTGGATGGGGGGAGAAGAAAAAAAAAAAAAACACACTTACAGATCGGCAAACACATCCGATGTTATTGCGGGGAGATGGTTTTCCAGCACGAGACCGGCTTCTGTCGGATGAGGAGCCATACACATGGGCTGAAAGTCAGCCAGTTCCTGCCAAACTGACAGTTTTCAGCCAACTTTTGGCCCTTGTACACCCAGCTTTAGATACAATAACAAATTGAAGACAAACTCCAGCTCACACTGCAATTACAGCAACAGGTTTTTTTTTGGGGGGGTGGGCCTTTACAGTTAAAAAAAAAAAAAAAAAAAAAGTTGATCATTGTAAAAACTCCTGTCGTTGATGGTAAATGGTTTGTCTCAACACTCTAAACTGCAAGTTGCAGGAGAGCTTGATCAGTTGAAACACGACAGACTTACTGGTTGGATCAGCAGGTGAAAATAAAATTGAAAAAGCCTAAAAAAGGAAACTAATACAATCACCACACTTACCGTATTGGTAAGCTGCCTTATAATAAAAGGTTTGCTTTTGGGTTTAATAACACACTTTAATAAGACAATACTGTGAGGAATTGTGCAGTATATAGCATACGGCAGATTTTTCCTAGAGATATATGAAATGTATAGCACAGCAAACGGGATGGGTTGTACTTCGATGCATGCGACGAAGCATTGTTCTGCATAAATATCATGGTCTTTTTGAAAGATGACCTTTTCCCTATACCACTGCTTGAAGAAAGGGTCTTCTAAAAACTGGTAGCTTTGGAAATTGATTTTGAGTCCATCTTTAACCGAAAAGGTCCAACTAGCTCATCTTTAATAATATCAGCCCATACCAGTACCCCACCTCCACCTTGCTGGCATCTGAGTCGAAGTGGAGCTCTGTGCCTGAAAGGCTCCATTCACACCTGAGCGCATCAATTGACTGGCTTTTTTTGGGTGTTTTGTTTTTTGTTTTTTTTATGCTTTTTACAAACTTTTGTAAAAGTGTTTAAGAAGTGTATTTCAAGCGTTTTACAGCTTCAGGCTTTTCTACTTAGCCAATAGAAAGCACTAGGGGGAGGAGAGTGAGAGGAAATTGGGGGGGGGGGGGGGGGGGCTGCAATTTGAGCAGTAAGTCGTGAATGCATGGGATCTGGCTTGAGTGTTTTAGAGCTACAAGCTTCAAACAGAAAATCGCTCAGGTGTGAACGGGGCCTTACTGATCCAGCCACAGGCCCAGCCATCTGATCTGTCAGGAGTCGCTCATCAGTCCATAAAACCTTTGAAAAATCTTTGGCATTTAATTTGCGTCTTTTTTTTTCTCAATAGAATTTTAGTGTATTCATACATTTCTTTTCGCCCTTTGGGATCAGACAGAGACCCACGGCATATCTGCATACGGGCTGCAGAGACACACGCATGACATCTTGGACATCGAATGTATGACTTCTGCGCAGATAAACCATGGGTCTCTGCAGTGCCCAAATACCTGGCAGAGTGCAGCACACATGCATAGAATCTCGTGGCACAAATGCACCCTCAGTAAAACTGCCGTCTGTGGGGTGTGAAATGGCAAACCCAGGAGGCAGCGGTGGTGCGGAATTCTCTCTTAGACGAGAAAGCAGGAAGTGCCGTCTTATAGCACAGAAACTGGGCTAAACCTAGCGGGAATAAAACATTTTCAGTTCTGTAATAGGAGGAGCCACAAAAAACAGGTTCATTTAATGGGAGACGGTCCGCTTTAACATCACTGCAGCACAGCCCAGAGCCCTGCCTAGACATATTGACTTTCTCAAATTTGGAATTTACATTCACAAAAACACACCACTGCCTTTATATTTTGGAACGAGGGCAAGGAGTGATCCTATGAGAAATAGTCAGCATTTTAGGTAGGCTCCTTAACCGCTTCAGACCCGGAAGATTTTACCCCCTTCCTGACCAGAGCACTTTTTGCAATAAGTGTATATTGATTAGTTTGCACAAAAGTTAAAATGCACCGATTAATGTGTAACTGGCAGGGAAGGGGTTAAACACTAGGGGTGATCAAGGGGTTAAGTGTGTCCTAGGGAGTGATTCACATGACAGCGATCACTGCTCCAGATGACAGGGAGCAGTGATCTGTCATGTGACAAGGCAGAACGGGGAAATGCCTTGTTTACATTTCCGTTCTGCGGCTCGGTGAACAGAGTCCGCAGGTCCCGCGGGCACAGTCACGCTGTGCGCGGCGACAGGCACCTGCTAACCCCTCAAGTGGACGTACAGGTACGCCCATTTTCCCACTGCTGCCATTGTGCCAACGTATATCGGCATGCAGCGGTTGGCAAGTGGTTAAAGTGACTAAACTTTTTTTTTTCCTTTTAAACAAACAGGTTTAAACTCATCTGCTCTGTGGAATAGAATTGTACAGGGAGGACCCCGAACCTCTGGTCTTGGGTCCTCTGCCGGCGCTCAATGCTGCACCTCTCTGGCGAGTGCCCCATAGAAAGATATGGGGGCACTTGTGCTCGCCCATTTGAGTCTCGCACTCTGAGTCCAAAGAGAGACAGTGGAACCCTGCTCTACCCCGCTCCCTCGTCACTGGCTTTGATTGACAGCAGCTGGAGCCAATGGCTCCAACTGCCTCAGTAAAGCCAGTGAGACCAGGAAAAGAGGGGAGAGAAGAGCTTCAGATGGGCACAACACTGGATCAAACGAGGGCTCAGGTAAGTGAGGGGGGGGGGGTTGATATTGATGCCTAAACATTTACCTTAATGCAAGGAATGCATTAGGGTAAAAAATGCTTAGGCTTTAACATCACCTTATGCTGGCTATAGATTACCTTTGTTTTTCCATCAGCCAGCGGGCTGAACAAAGATGGATTCCTCCATCCACACAAACAAGGTGGATAGAGGAATCCCCCCATCCAGCCGGGACTCCCAGCTGTCAGAATACACTGGTCAAAGACTGCAGTTGGCTGATTGAGAGAAATTTTCCCAACAAGCCCATTTGATAAGTCAATCTAATGACCAACTTCTGTCGAGCAGGCATGGACACATGAATAAAATTAATCCACTCCCTGCTTGATTTAGATCTATCTAGGGCCAGCTTTACTCGCCCTTGCAATTTATACGCATTATACGTATGCTGTCAGCACCCTGCTAAAGCGGTTACAACTTTAGGTTTTTCCACTAGTTCACTTTCAATTATTTAAATTAAATGGCGATCTCAGCACAACCACAAATTCTTCAAAACCAAACTTAAACCAATTAGATAACATATGGATAGCGGTTCTGAAATTGGCAGACATACAAAACAATCATTCACAATGCTAAACCACCAATTTCCTTTTTGCACAGAAACAATATATAAGAATATCACTGATCATCGTGTTACTGTAGTCTACGATTACTATCACGAGAAACAGCAGCAGCCATGTTTGTCTTTCTATTTCAGTTTTGCGCTATTTTAGAACAAAACCACCAAATTTCCATTCAAATTTTATGGTTTCCCGTAGATAAAAAAAAAAAAATAATAAAATAAAATGTTTAACAGGGCGTTAAAGGTTTTTTTCCTTGTTTGCTTTTTTTAAGCAAAACCACAATGTATTATTTATTGTGTTAATACAAAAACTGAAAAGCACCAAAAGTTTCAATTTTGTCTTCAGTTGCCTCAAGTTGGACAACAGGAAATCTGAGACTGCATGGGACTTTTTGAAGTTCTGACTGCTGTACCAGGAGCATTCAGATATTTGCCTATACAAAGATTTTGCTTTAAAATTCTAAGAGCTTTTCCATTTTGACTTACAATGCCCTTTTCTGCATTGTAACTGTGTGGAGGCAGGTATTTCGGCATTGCAATGGTTTTGCACAGAGCAGCCCTGATCCTCCTCTTCTCGAGTCCCCCGCCAGTGCTCCTGGTCCCTCCTATTAACCATGTGCCGCCACAGGAAGCCGCTGTTCTCTGGCAGTGCTGAATTGAGATCGGGTTCAGGTAAGTATTTAGGGGAGCGAGCCAACAATAAAAAGGAAAAAAGGAATAGAAGCAGAAAAAGCATTAAGGCAAAAAAACCTTCAGGCTTTACAATCACTTTAACAGTTTAGAAAACGTAACTATAAAAGTTGGAGGATGGAAAGTTAGCAAGTTTTGTGGCCTTTTCAATTTGGAAGTGTATAGTCGACATGCGATATTTAAGCCCTTTACATTCAGTGAGACCATTCTGAGAGGGACCATGGCTAAGTCAAGATTCAGTCAGATTTTTGGCCACTGGTTAGGTCTAAGCAAAGAAGAATGGAGAGCCACTTCCCAGGGCCAAGGAACATGCCTAGGAGAGAGGAGACAGGGGCGGAGTGGTTGTTCGCCACCTTCGGTCCCAAACAGGTGGGGAAAGGTAGACCCTATGTGGGGATGACCAGATGTCAAAAGGAGCGAGAATGATAGTTGAGTGGGCTGGGAAATGTGAGCCCCTAAGGTGTCTATATAGATATGCGCAACAATACTGCAGGAGTTCTATTCAATTATAGAACAAGTACTAGTCCCAGCAAATTGTGTCTTCTGCAGAAACATGTGGCATCAAGTCAACAGGAAATCCTTATAAATATCAAAAGTTCAAGGAAGAATCTGTTGGGTCACTTTCTGCAGCAAGCATTCTTAACAGATCGGTCAAACAATGTTAATTTTCCTATCACAGCAATGAGAAAATCTGATTCTGTGCGAGTTTTCTTTGGCTGATCAGCAGCCTGGATTGGTGACATCAGTGTCACTAATCCAGTCACACCGAGTGAGGCTGTCACTGTAGAGAGGGTTGGGGGCAGGAGCTGGCTGTGTTCTCTCCTCATGCAGCAAAGAGGCAGAAGATTGCTGGAATGCTTGAAAAGAGGTAAGGGGGCAGCCTGTGCCATTATTGACCCAATATTTTATTATTCAAGTTAGCCATTTGATGCTTGTGTTGTCAAATATGCCAGTTTGTTACTCACCCACAGTCACATTTACCTTTTTCTTACCCAACTCTGATGCCCATGTATTTTCCCAATTTTCCATGTATAGCTCACATGCTGTCATTTGTTTCCAACCTAACGGGATTGCCGGTGTGTTGACTACATCTATTGGCACAGACTCCCACTACTGCCAGTGTTTGCCCAAGTATTACCAAAGTTAATATAGTGGCATCAACTCACACCCTTAAAAAGCAGTATTTTGACCCCCATCTCTGATTTAAGGACATGAGCTACCTTACAAAATCTCAGGCTCACATGCTGAGAACATTTTCCAGGCATGGCTTGGTCCCCTAACTTGCACAAAATTTACACTTCAAAGTAAAAAGGCAATATTTTCAATACTCCTGTTGAGGCCCATGATGTTGTCGGCCAATTAATCCTTAGCCCTTCTTTGTAACTGCCTTAAGTTTCCATGGAAGTTAGTTCCCTATAGAAGGCACTCAGACTCATTTGCAAGCATTGAGAATGAACCTTTATATGGCTGTGACAAAGAATGCACAAGAGGATGTGTACGCACACACACGGCCCATAAGCCAAGTCCTGCCAGCAGCTGAATCTTGCTTCCCATTCATATTCAGAGATGTTGACAGAGTGGCCCCTCTGTCACAACTGATTCCAACACCAACGTCATCCTTACAACTGTGCGCTCTCTCCCAGTGCATTCCCACAACAGGCATTTCATTACTGTGTTCACTGGAGGAATTCTCGGCATTTTCCACTGAGTTCATGTAACCATCACGCACACAAGCTGCTTTATGCAGCTGTACATGAGCTTAACTTCAGATAGGAAGGAATGTATGCTTAAACAATGCAAATAACTAGATTTATGAAAATCACTTCTACTGCCTTTATCATTTTTTTTTTCATTTTAGCCTGGGACAGGCAAAATCACATGTGAAGGATTTGATCTGCATTCATTTAAGCGGCTAAAGAAAATTGAATGTTCATAATTTCCGTTAAAGCAGAATAGAGCTGTAGGTTTCAGAGTCATTTAACCACTTGCCTACTGGCAGTTTTTAACCCCCTTCCTGCCCAGGCCAATTTTCAGCTTTCAGTGCTGCTGCACTTTGAATGACAATTGCTCGGTCATGCTACACTGTACCCATATGAAATGATCTTTTATTTTTTCCACACAAAGAGCTTTCTTTTGGTGGCATTTAATCACCACTGGGTTTTTTTGCTAAAAAAAAAAAAAAAAAGACAGAAAATGGAAAAAAAAAAAAAAAAAAAAAAAAAAAAATGTAGTTTCAGTTATAAAAACTTTTGAAATCCAGTAATTCGTCTCCTGCACTAATGTGCGCTGATGAGGCTGCACTGATGGGCACCGATTGGCACTGCACTGATAATCAGAACACTGTTGATCAGTGCCCTGATTATCAGTGTAGAGGTCCCCTTTCACACTAGCTGGTTACCTCTCTCCTCACACTGACAGCTTAAGGAGAGGAAAGCAGATAACCGGCAAGTGTGTGATTGGCTCTCTACCCCAATCTGTGATCAGCTGTGTCCAGAGGGCACAGCAATCACAGAGCGCGCTATGGTGGGCGCGTTCATGTAAGGACATCATATGACGCCCTCCCAGGACTGGCCGACCGCGCGTAGCTGTAATTTTTTCTATAGCGCGGTGGTCGGCAAATGGTAAACAGGGGGAAAAAAAATAAGCCCATACCAACAAGCATCTCATCATTTAAAATCCAACAGTAAATTGAAATCCGATTGGTTGCCATAGCCAAAAGTGGAAGTTCCGCTTTAAGGACTCCTCACCCTCTTACATGCCACATTTGGCAGGTCTTTTTTTTTTGGGGGGGGGGGCGCAGCAGGTACCTAGTTTTGACAGGTACCTGCTCCCACTTACGTTCGGGCCGCCTAGGCGACTCAAATGGAAGTTCCCCTCTCCTCGCTCCCTGCGATCTTCTGGGACACATCACAGGTGCCAGAAGATTGCCGAGCCATTGAAGAGGTGCAGCATGACTCGCGCATGCGCAGTGCACACCCGTCTGTGAAGCCGCAAGCTGTCACAGCCGGGTGCCTACACTTGTGATGACAGCGCTGGGGGAGAGGCGAGGGAGAGAATCGAGGGTCCAGGCAGCCGCATCGCTGGATCGTGGGACAGACGAATGTGTGTATTAAAAGTCAGCAACTACACTTTTTGTAGCTGACTTTTATTAAAAACACAAAATTGACAGGAACTCCATTTTAAGTACATATGTATGCAAGAGGTCAGTTGCAAAGACTGTTCAAGTAATATAGCTGCACGGACTACCTCAAAGATCTAATGTCATTAGTTCCTAAGAGTACAACTAAAAAAAAGGCAATTTTTATTTTGTGTTGGAGTGGAGAGGGAATAGAACACATCAGTTTTTATTGCTGTCTGTGCCCCCTTTTAGGAGTTTCACCCTCTCCATTTGTGTGTGTGTGTGTGTGTGTGTGTGTGTGTGTGTGTGTGTGTGTGTGTGTGTGTGTGTGTGTGTATATATATATATATATATATATATATATATATATATTTATTTATTTATTATGATATATATCTCTATCATACATACACGGAATGGATGACAGCAGCTGTTTGAATTCATTCCTGTGATCTTATGTATGACATTTTGGATTTCCCCAGATGTGCAATTTGACTTCCTGTAATAGGGATCAATTCAATCTGGTGAATGCATTGTGTGTCTGCATGTGGGTGGAGAGGAACCTTTCCTATACTCACTGAGAACGTTTATTCACATATGGGATCTATACATGGACTTCAATTAAATTATTTAAAAAAATACATAAAATGTGATTTATTTTTTCACCATGGCGATTTATGATATGTAATTTATGATATAAGAGTATGGTTGCTTTGTTTCTTTTTCACGTGATAGGTGTTTTTTTTTTACACTTAACACGCAGGTCTTTAATTATGGTTTTGTTTGTTTTTTGGTTACTGGGTTTTTTTGGGGTCACAGGAATAGTGGGGAAGTTTCCAAATGGAACACTTGTTCCAGTGACAAATATCCAAGGGGGGATTTTCCTCACTTCGGGCTGATCACATGTGCAGCACCAGCCGCGTACTGCACTGTAGGGGGAGGCAGAGAGCACAGTACACTCTTCACTTTGCAGAGTGTATATACAGTGGATAAAAAGTATATACACCCCTATTAAAATGTCAGGTTTCTCTGATGTTAAAAAAATGAGACAAAGAAATAAATTTCAGAACTTTTTCCACCTTTAATGTGACCTATAAACTGTACAACTCAGTTGAAAAACAAACAAATCTTTAAGGTGGAGGAAAGTAAAAAATAGGAAAATAAAATATGGTTGCATAAAGTGTGCACAACTTTAAACTAATACTTTGCTGAAGCACCTTTTGATTTTATTACGGCACTCAGTCTTTTGGGGTATGAGTATAAGCATGGCACACAGGGTTGCCAACCTCCCGCAGCATTTTTTACTGGCAAAACATGGGGAATTTACTGGCAGAGCGCATTTTTTTGCTGGCAACCTGAGAAATTACAGAACTCCTATTGAAAACTAATACAGTGAATATCTGAACAGTATAAATATGATATGGAAACACTGACAATACCCATAACAAAGTAATTTGCTTGATTTACACTTAAAAAAGTCAACACAGCATGAAATTATCAGCCCCTAATTTTTATTGGTAGTTGTAAATAAAAAAATTTTAAAAAAAACAGATTTTTACAAACTGTCAGTAAATTTACTGATGGTTGGCAACCCTGATGGCACACCTTGACTTGGCAATGTTTGCCCACTCTTTGCAAAAACACTCCAAATCTGGCAGATTGCGAGGGCATCTCCTGTACACAGCCCTCTTCAGAACACCCCAATGATTTTCAATCAGTTTCAGGTCAGGGCCATTACATAAAAACTAGTCTTCTGGTGAAGCCATTTCTTTGTTGATTTGGATGTATGCTTTGGGTTGTTGTCATGCTGAAAGATGAGGTTCCTCTTCATGTTCAGCTTTCTAGCAGAAGCCTGAAGGTTTTGTGCCAATATTGACTGGTATTTGGAACTGTTCATAATTCCCTCTATCTTGTCTAAGGCCCCCATTACAGCTGAAGAAAAACAGTCCCGAAGCAGGATGCCGCCACCACCATGCTTCACTGTGGGTATGGTGTTCTTTTGGTGATGTGCAGCGTTTTTGTGCCATACATATCTTTTGGAATTATGGCCAAAACCTTGGTCAACCTTGGTTTCATCGGACCAGAACACATTTTCCCACATGCTTTTGGAAGACTTCAGATGTGATTTTGCATTTAGCCGGGGTGCGGATATTTTTCTTCATAAAGAAAAGGTTTCCGTCTGGCCACACTTCCCCATAGTCCAGACATAGGAAGAATACGGGAGATTGTTGTCACATGTACCACGCAGCCAGTACTTGCCAGATATTCCTGCAGCTCCTTTAATGTTTCTGTAGGCCTCTTGGCAGCCTCCCTGACCAGTTTTCTTCTCGTCCTTTCATCAGTTTTGGAGGGACGTCCAGTTATTCGGAATGTCACTGTTGTGCCATATTTTCTCCACTTGATGAGGACTGTCTTTACTGTGTTCCATGGTATATCCAGGGATATGCAATTAGCGAACCTCCAGCTGTCGCAAAACTACAAGTCTAAGAAATGGGGGAAGCTGCGCTAAAAAATGAAGTCCATAACGGTTGACATCCGGGAAAACAAAATGTCTATTGGGAACATGCAAAGAAATAATAACACCACAGTGTGCATATACAGGCAGTGTGCCCAACCACCGTAGCTGTTGATTGAGCTTACCAAACGGCAAGCTTGAAAGGCAGATGGCTATAGCCCAGCCAAGGCAATTGAGCTTGCTGATGATCACAGTGTTCGGATGGCAGGGGATCAATCTCTAAGGCCCACCTCCGGTATCCACGTACTCCATTGAAAACCCAGGTAGCCCAGAAGAGAAGAAGACTGGCCATAGTGTGATATCTTCCAAACATTTATTAAAAGAAAGTAGTCACAGTTAAAACAGCAATGTCACGCATACGAACGCCGGCCGGCATAAACAAGAAAAGCGGAGCCCGTCCTACTCCGATGGCGTGGTGCCGTCAGTGCGTGCCTTCCCAGACGCGTTTCGTCACCATCTGACGTTGTCAATGGGGAACGTCAGATGACAAAACGCATCTGGGAAGGCACGCACTGTTGTCGCCACGCCATCGGAGGAGAACGGGCTCCGCTTTTCTTGTTTATGCCGGCCGGCGTTCGTATGGGCGACATTGCTGTTTTAACTGTGACTACTTTTTTTAAATAAATGTTTGGAAGATATCACACTATGGCCAGTCTTCTCTTCTGGGCTACCTGAGTTTTCAATTGAGTACGTGGATACCGGAAGTGGGCCTTAGAGATTGATCCCCTGCCATCCGAGCACCGTGATCATCAGCCAGCTCAAAGGCCTTGGCTGGGCTATAGCCATCTGCCTTTTAAGCTTGCCGTTTGGTAAGCTCAAACAGCTACGGTGGTTGGGCACACGGCTTGTATATGCACACTGTGGTGTTATTATTTCTTTGCATGTTCCCAATGGACATTGTTTTCCCCAATGTCAACCGTTATGGACTTAATTTTTTAGCGCAGCTTCCCCCATTTTAGACTTTTTGGTGTTATTGCATTGTATGCTGCTGCTTTTTGCCACTGTTTTGCTAGCGCAGTATTTCTACATTCCTATCCTGCAAAACTACAAGTCCCATCATGCCTCTGCCTCTGGGCGTCATGCTTGTGGCTGTCAGAGTCTTGAAATACCTTATGGGACTTGTAGTTCTGCAACAGCTGGAGTTCCGCTAATTGCATATCCCTGGTATAGCTAATGCCTTGAAAATTCTTTTGTACCCTTCTCCTGACTGATAACTTTTAACAATGAGATCCCTCTGATGCTTTGGAAGCTCCCTGAGGACCATGGTTTTTGCTAAAGGATGCGACTAAGAAAATACCAGGAAAGACCTACTAGAACAGCTGAACTATATTTGGAGTTAATCAGAGGCACTTTATATGATGGCAGGTGTGTACTGACTCCTATATGGGTTTTGAATGTGATTGCTTAATTCCTTACACAACTACATCCCCAGTTATAAGAGGGTGTGCACCCTTATACAACCACATTATTTTTTTTATTTTAACTTCGCCCCCCTAAGAGATTTGTTTGTTTTTCAATTAAGTTGTAGTTTATAGGACACTTTAAAAAAGGTGGAAAAAGCTTTGAATTTATCTTTGTCATTTTTTACATCACAGAAACCTGACATTTTGCCAGGGGTGTGTAGACTTCTACATCATCTGACAGCTTTTCTCATTACCAGGATGCCGCTGCACCCCGGTTGAGAAAGGCTGGTTTAGAGGCATATTTTAAGCTCAGTGTTTAAAGGCAGAAAGCAAAAACGTCTTTGGTTTTCATTTTTGAGAGGCATTATCTGGCATAAAAAAAAAATAAATAAATAAAAAGCTCAAAATCACATCTGTACAGAAACGCTCTATACAAGCGTTTTTTTCTCTGCCAAGGGAACTGGCTTTTTTTAAGCCCAGTCTGCATAGACCCATATTGTACACTTGAAAAACACAAATGCTTCTAAAAGCCGCTTTTACCTTTTTTTCCTGCCTGCTCTGCTCTCCAAAACTCACTTGTGATGTGTTTTTTTTTATGCCTTTAAATGCCCTAATGTGCGTGGACACATAGGATAACATTGAGCCGCTTCTACAGGCAGGAGAAAAAAAAAAATGCAAAGCTCCAAAGCTCTTGTCCATTGCTGCCTTTTCATCCTATGTTTGAGGATAGTGCAAAGTCGAAGAGTTGCCCAAGATTATTGCAATCATCTATATTCCTACAAATGTTCATAACTCTGATTAGGTATTTTAATTCCATAAAACACACTTACAATAAAAGTCAAAAACCTGTTTAAAAATTAAAAATGGCTACATTATAGTTCTATTGCTTTGTATCAGTTCAGACAAACTGAGTGAAAAGCAAGCAGTGGCAGAGCATCACTGAATGAGCCTTGACATCTGCCCCTGGTTACTTCTCAATGCCAATATAATGTTGCTAAGCAACACCACAAAATAACAGTTCTATAAAAGAAAACGAGTGGCACCGTATATGATTTTTCACCAACCAGCACGAGAATAGTATAAAAAAGGTACAGCCAACTTAATTTGGAAATCTCATTTTTGTTCTACACATAAATCACCTATGAAACTGGTTACACCCCTCTCCTTCATTAGGGGGAAATTTAGGATATGAAAATCAAACCCAAGACAAGAATCAGCAAAATCAAAAAAAATTGTTCATTAAAAAGGCGCCTTCCACTTCTGCTTGGATGTATACCCTAGGACATTGGTGCTCAACTTGTGGCCTGCCAGCTGTTGGGGAACTGCAAGTCCCATCATGCCTCAGCCTTTAGGAGTCATGCTTGTAACTGTTCAGCCCTGCAATGCCTCATGGGGACTTTTGGTTCCGCAACCGCTGGAGGGCCACAGGTTGAGCACCCATGCCCTAGGATGTTCAGCATCAATTTTTGTTAGCAGCTAGGGAATACCCATGCTATTTTTACTGGACTAATAGAAAACTGCTACTCCAGGTTCAATCCAGTGTGACGCCAACTCCACTGAGATTCGATCCAATGCTGCCGGTCACTCTCCCAGTAACCATCGCTCTCACGTCCCTGGCCTAAACACTCTACCTGGACTAAACACTTTCCCAGCAACAGACTATGAGCTGCAAGCCACACACCCCTTCACTCACTGGCTGGTGATGAGAGACAGCAGCTTGGCACTGCCTAACAATTAGTCTAATTGTATACCCATGTCCTAGGGTATACATCCAAACAGAAATAGAAGATACCTTCTTAATGAACAATTTTCCTCTGTCCTTAATGGTCAATGGTGCTGCAGCACCTTAATTAAGCCCATTGAGATATATGGGCTGCCCTAAGTGTGATGCCCAAAATCGCAAGTGCCACATCGCATCTACGTAGACCAAACACGAGCCTAGCTGGTTTTCATCTCAGTTTCAGAAGCATTGAACATGACATGCAGCATCAGTCTTGACAACGCATTGAGACATTTAAAAAGCAACAAGAGGATAACACTGATTATTATACTGGTGTAATGTTTAAACTGCTTAGCGAGTTGCAGGAAGGTACCACCATGCACAAAGTTAAATATAGTGACAAGATTACAAAGGGGGAAAAGAAAAAAAAAAAAAAGTGTTTAGTGTTCAAACGGAAAGAAAAACACTGCAGGAAACAAAAAATGAATGTCAGGAAGCAAAAACGTGAAATAATTTAACAAGTATATCCTCATGGAGTCAAAACATGACTTGGTTTATGTTGTCACCATGGGGAGTAGGGAATATCACAAAGCTGAATCGCCTCTAAATATGAGGCATCCTGTGTTTGTGATCTGTAGATAAACATAAAAAAATAAAAAAAATAAAAGCTGTTCCCTCTCAAAACAAAACCCACATTTGTCAACAATATTCTTGTACTCCTTTGTGTTCCAAGAAAGTCAATGACTGCAAGTTACCACCACTTAAGAGTTCCAGTGCTGCCTAAATGACCTAATTACTGTCCTGGGATCCCTTTAAAGGAGATCCAAACCCTAACAAATGGCATTTAAAACGCTGGCCTTTTGTTTTATTTTAGAACATGCTGTTTTCAGCTTTGTTTCATCCTTCTCTGCACTTCAGAGCTTTCGAACCTGACCCAGACTCTTTTCAGTTACTTTCTGTATACATGCATTTGTGTGCTCCATCAACAGCTGCATGTCATTGCTCAGGGTGGGTTTCCTGAAGGTGACAACTTGCCAGTGGAATAAGCTTCAGCATGGCTGCTTGCAGTCATCAACAGAACACCAGGAGCTCCTGGAGTAACAGATCTAACAGCACCAGGTGCCGCTGTCATAACACAATGTCCTTGGAGGGGGGGGGGGGATTGTCGGTGCAAATTCTCCCATTGTTTGTGTGTATGGAGAGATCGGTTTGTGCTCTTCTCCCCCCCCCCCCCCCCCCAATCAGCACATGGCTAAAAAAAAATATATATATATGATTAATAAAAAACAAAAACACCCGTGTATACACACCTCAAACCCAAGTACTCCAGACATTGAGTCAGAACCAAGGCCGACTTCTAAAGTTTCAGCACCCCGGTGGTTCTCAACCCTGTCCTCAAGTACCCCCAACAGGCCATGTTTGCAGGTTTTACTTTATCTTGCACAGGTGCTTTAAATCAGTCAATGGCTTGGTATTTTGGACAGCTATTTTATCGAAGAGAAATTCCCAAAACAAGGCCTGTTGGGGGTACCCGAGGACAGGGTTGAGAACCACTGCAGCACCCATCCAAACTTTTCCAGGAAGGATCGGTACTCTGTGCTGACATTTGACTTCAGCTTCTGAGTTAATTGTTCCATGAGAAGCAAGTCGTCCGGCTACAAAGAGAATCAAGCCCAGGACAGGAGCCAATAACTTGGTTCCCTTTCCCTGTCTCAAAGGGGAGATATCAGGGGACACCATCCCCCCCCAAAAAAAAGAGAAAATATTGTTAAAAAAAAAAAAAACACACACCACTGACAGTCCACGCCTAATCAGTGATTAAATGCCACTGTCACATGACAAAAAAAAAAAAGGAAGCCTCGATAATCTGTATCGATACTTGTACTGTCTTAAAAAAGTGGTAATCGGTGCAACCCTACTTGCTTCCTTCTGATACATAGTACCCTGGGGACCACTGCCTGGGGATCCAGTGTTGACAAGCAGCAATAAAGGTTGTCCCTGCTCTTGCTTGGAGCGTTTGGGGTACAGTCCCTCAACCTTCTCATCGTAGGCAACCAATCCACAAAAAAGGCATTCTCTGCCCCAACAGGGATGTTCATAATAGACTAGAAAATAAGGGACTAAGCCCCTGAAAGATGATCTTCAGAGAGGCTTCTGCAAGCACATCCATCACCCAAGGACACTAGTCGAGTTCGGAGGAGTTATGCCTGTGATGGGATTCCTGCCTTGGCAAGTATTCATTTACCTGAAGGTGGCAGCATAACCCAAGTAGTCATGAATATGAAGTCCTCTATGGCTGCAATATAAGATTAGGACATATAAGTTTAGGGTGGACTACTGTAAAATGATATTTTAAAGGGTTCTCTACATTGCTGTAAGAAAGCTACTACCAGCACAATAAGTAAAATGACTGGGAAACTACAAAATGAAGAGATTATAGAAGTACGGAAAGTGTTTAAAGCTGAGTTGCAAACACTCATCTTCTAAATTTACATTGCACCATTAATGTTTATGTTCAAAGAATAAAACATCTAAAATAGTTCAGATTCTTCTCTGCAAAACATTACTATAAAGTGGAGCCTTAGCGGACACATAGAAAAGCCAGGCAGGTGGCTTGAACCAACCTAATAACAATGAATAAGAACAGTGTATCCCATAATCACACCCTTAGTCCAGTGTACCAATAACATAATTTTCAGTTTTGAATGGGTTCTATGGGGGCTAAATTTACCACCTACCTGAACCATGACAAGAGTCTTTCAGTTGTAGCTTCTATTACCACCACCCACACTACTACCTTTGTCTTCTAGCGATCTAACATTTAAAGTACATCTGATCCCAGTCACTAAAATCTCAAATATACTTCATGACAATGTAACTTAGAATGATGAGGATTCTCTTTTCAAATCTGCAGCTTTTATAAACAATACATGGTGATCCTGAAACAAGGGCCCATGTTCTGGAACTTCCAGTTACAGGGTGACAACTCATGTACTCTCAAAGGGTCTTGGGTGAGACAACAAGTAGTCCTGACAACACACTACATAGGCATCATCTACAACGGTCACTACTAAGAAGACAGTCCACAGCAAAAAATGGAAAAACGATAGCAGAATCCTGTGTGGTTGCTATGCAAAGCAGAATTACTTTATAAAAAGGTCCACCACGCAAAGCTATAAAAGTAACTGTGGGCAAGTAAATCTGAAACCTTTGTTATACACGTCTGTGCACTGAAGCAGAAAAAGCTTGTCACACCCAGTGTGCTGTGCAATGAGGCACAATGGAGCAGAACACCCTTACTAAGTACCATTAGCTTGAACTTTAAATATATTTTGTACTTCAAATTGTTTCACCAAATCACCTCTATATTCCTATGCCAGCAATCTTAATCACTTGCCTAGTGGGCACTTTCACCCCCTTCCTGTCCAGGCCAATTTTCAGCGCTGTCACAATTTGAATGACAATTGCACAGTCATGCAACACAGTACCCAAATTAAGTTTTAATTTTTTTTTCACACAAATAGGGGTTTCTTTTGCTAAAATAAGCAAAAAAAAAAAAAAAAAAAAAAAGACCGAACATTTTGCAAAAACAAACAAAAAACTAAAACAATTTTCATATTTTGTTATAAAATTTTGCAAACGGGTAATTTTTCCCCTTTACTGTGTGCGCTGATGAGGCTGATTAGGCGGCACTGATTGGCAGCACTGATAATCAGTGCCCCAATTACCAGTATACATGTCCCTTTAACACAAGCTGGTAATAGGCTCTCCTCAGCCAATAACCGGCTTGTGTTTACATTGTGATCAAGCTGTGATACAGCTGATCAAGTGGTAAAAAGCCGCTGTGATCGGCTCTTTACCCCGTTCTGTGATCAGCTATGTCCTAAGGACACAGCGATCACAGAGCACGCTAGAGGTGATAAGCATGTGGGTGGTAATATCCTGTTATGGGGTGTTTCTCTGCAGCAGGGACTGGAGCACTTGCCAGAAGAATAGAAGAGAAATGGATGGGGCAAAACATCAAATTCTTGAGAAAATCTGCTGCCCTCTGACAAAACACTGACATAAGGGGAGCGATCCTTTTCACAACTCAGAGATTCGATTTTTGAATTTATTTATTTATATATAACATGTTGGTGTTATATCTTACACTTGAATGTTATAAGTTGCACTAGTAAATACAGCTAGATAACAAAATCTGTGTGTCTTCATTTCAGGCGGCAAAGCAACAAAATCTGATGCTTTTCTTTACCCACTGTATGTAAGAAGTGGTCAACCTAGAAAAACACAATATAAACAAAGCTGCAAGAACCTAATATATGACTCATTATCATGTGTGTGGTGTCAAAAATTAATTATAACATTGGATCAACAAGCATATTTGGTTCAGAAAAAAATTTGTAAAGAAAAAAAAAAGAAAACTAGAGTTAACAAAATAAGTTGCGTCACAAGACAAAGGAAGAAGATCTACCATGCATGTCAACAATTGAATCCTGGCCAAGTGCCACATGTAATAAGAGACTTGCCATTGTTTATATACATTACAGCAATTCTGTGAAAGTGACCCAGTAATGTAAAATAAATGTTGTAATGCTTTTGAAAACAAGTCTTCTACAGCATAAACTTTAGGGATTAAATTCCAAAATAAACACAGGAGTTTAATATTAACCACTTCAGCTCAGGAAGATTTTACCCCCTTCACGGCTAGGCATTTGTTTGCCGTTTGGCACTGCGATACTTTAACTGGCGAATGCACAATCATGCATGTTTTGGTGGAATTTGATCACCACTGGATTTTTTATTATATGCACACTGAAAAAAAAAAAAAAAAGAAAAAGAAAAATGTAAAAACAAAATAAAAAAAACAAAAATTTTTTTTTTACTTTCTGCTATAAAACATATCCAATAAAAAAAAATTAATGTAAAATCTAATTTAGTCAGAAATGTGGGCTAAAATGTATTCTACTACATGTCTTTGGTAAAAAAAAAAAGAAAAAAAAAAAATTAAAAAAAATACCAATAAGTGTATATTGATTGGTTTGCGTCAAAGTTAGAGAGTCTAAAAACTATGGTATAGATACTGGAATTTTTTTATTTTATTTTTTTAATCCTAGTAATGGTGGCGATCAACGATCTAAAGCGGGACTGTAAGTGCGGTGGACAATCTTGCACCAATGCTGGGTAGGAACTGAATAAATGACACTATTACAGTGATCAGTGCTAATAATTTACACTGTCACTGTACTGACACCGAGCAATGAAGTGGTTCATATTTAGGGCTAGTCAAAGGGTTTACTGTGTGCCTAACAAAGTTTACTGTGTGCCTAACAATGTTTACTGTGTGAAGAAAAGAAAAAAAGTTTTTGCACAGCACGGCCCCGAACCACCTCTTCTCGGGTCCCACATCAACAATCTTGGCTCCTCAACTTCTCTGGTTTTCCCTATAGCAAGGCGCTGGCACTGGGGCACACTGTGTGCTCACTCCCGAGCTGTGTGTATCTGAATAGAGCCACGCTCCATAGACAAAAAAAATTTAAGGATCCCCCACACCACCCTGCTTCCTCCTTGTGCGCAGAGGAAGAGCGGGGAGAAGAGGTGCAGCCATGCACAGCGCTGAACCTCTTCTCCCCTCGCTTTCTCTT
Source organism: Lithobates clamitans (assembly GCA_037952925.1). Lineage (NCBI taxonomy): Eukaryota > Metazoa > Chordata > Amphibia > Anura > Ranidae > Lithobates > Lithobates clamitans. The sequence continues at coordinate 6,145,417 of JBBGZY010000992.1, forward strand.
TACACAGGGGAATGCATTAAGGTGAGAAACGTTTTGGCGTTAGAACCACTTTAGCTCCCAGCACAGCCAGAAAACTGAACATGCTGTTCTCTCATGCTTAGTGTGGTTAGATTTTTTTGTATAGCAAAGCAGAGGGACTGGCAGGAACACCGGCGATTTCACACAAAGGAAGCAATAGAAAGAGGGCAGGAAACTTTATTGTACAAACACATGGTACAGCAGGCACATATCAGGGTTATGAAATGTTAGGTTTACATATTCTTTGAATACACTTTGAATTTGCAAACACTGACACTTGTATGTACTTGTAAGTCATGCACTGCTTATTACTAGATATGCTGGGGTAGTTAGCATCTTCCTCCCCAAAGAAGAAAAAAAAATAAAATAAAAACATTAAGGCTGGGTTCACACTATTGCAAATTGGATACAGGTTTCCCCCGCATTCAATTCGCATAGCAGGAGATTGCAACCGGAGGCTATCTGTGGAGCCGGTTCACACATCTCCATAGCAGCTTCGGTGTGAATTGCACAGGAGTCCTGTGCGTCTTTTGGTCCATTTCAGGTCTAAATTCTGCCAAAATTTCAGGCTGAAATCGGACCTGAAGTGGTGGTTGGAGACGCACCAGATTCCTCCTGCTGTGAGCCGCTGCGTTCTCCAGCGTGAACCCAGACAATACGTTTCTAAACTCTGAGGCTGGGTTCACACTAGCGCGAATTGAATGTGGATTTCTCCAAATCCAATTCGCATAACAGAAGATTGTAACTGGCTCTCTATGGAGCCAGTTCACATATCTCCGTCCGGGGCGGCTGCAGAGCGGATTGCCCAGAAGTCCTGTGCGTCTTTGGCTCTGTTACAGGGCCGAATTCAGGCAAAAATTGGGGCCCCGATTCATCCCTGAAACCGAGAACAGGACCCCTGCTGCGAGCCGCATTCAGCTTAGATGTGAACCCAGCCTCAATGTTAAAGAGATGACTGCAAGAGAAAGACATGCACACTGCGGTCAGAGAGAGATTACCCATTGACACCCGGGAATCATTCACACTAAAAGAAGTGAACTCTTACAAAGGCTGTGGAACCAGGATCTCAAGATGCAGTTTCTCTGCTCTATGTTTGTTTCCTTTTATTCAGAATACTTTGAGTTTTATATCCCCTTTGTCCATTACACCTGGCTATCCTCACAATTTCTCATAACACTCACCTCTTTTTGGTTAATTCCTCACTTTCTTGTCCTCGGCCCAAAAAGCAGGAAAAAAAAAAAAAAGACAATTTGATTTCTGTGGTTGGCAATACTTTAAAGCCGAATTCCAGAAAGACAGAAAAGGCAAATCAATGCAGCTTTGTGTTTGTTAATACATCATTAAATTAATTTAAACATGTAAAAAGAAAGCAGTATAAGGCTGGCCAAAGAGTCGTTATGTTTTTCATTCAACCCACTGTTTGAACAATAAGAGTTGATTTTCCCACCCACACATTCGAGGTGGATGGAGGAATCCTCCCCGCTGAGCTATTGTATTCTGACAGCAGGGGGAGACTTCCCCACCATAAGAATACACTGATAAGCGTTGTCAGCTATAGCCGGCGGTGCTGATTGAGCAGCAAACTGACAGGGCACTTGTAAAGAAGTAGATCGACTTCTGTATAACCACCCTTCCCATATATGGATCAAAGTTCAAACTGTGATCCCCGCTGAACCAGCCAAATTTTGATCAATGTATGGCCGGTTAAAAGCGGCGTTCCACCCAAAAACTGAACTTCCGCTTTAAGGGAAGGTGACCCCCTGACATGCCACATTTGGCGTGTCTTTTTTTTTGGGGGGGGGACCCTCACTGCGGCACCGGAAGTTAACCTCTCCCCCCCTCTCTCGGCAATCATCTGGGACATGTCACAGGTAGGGTGTTCACGTGTCCCGGATTGCCCGGGTTTGTCCCTGAATTCATATTTGTGTCCCGGGCATCTTCATTCTGGGACAATGCAGCGTCCCGGAATGAAATAAGGACACACAGCCACACTAATAAACGGCCCGGACAGGGGGGCGGATCTACTTGGCTCAGGCCGGGGCCAGTTCACTCTGCTCCAGCGGGGAACATGTCTGCTCCGACAAGCTACACAACACAACCTGCATCCACCAGTCATCTCTATGGAGGGCTCCGTGTGCCGCGATGCACGATGGGAAGTGTAGTTTCCAGCACAGCCCCGCAGATTCTCTTCTCACTGACATGGTAAACGGGAGGCGCGGAGGGGACACTCGCCTCGTCCCAGGACAGCGAGGAGGAAGAAGAGTCTGGCAGAGAGAGCCAGTTTAGAACCTATTTAGAGAATAAAAAAACAAACCTTTACAACCCCTTTAAGCCGCCCAAAAGGTATGCAAGGTCTTTTACAATCCTATTGTCTATATATAGTGTATACTACAAAAAAAATGCAGTGCACCAGAAAAGTGTTCGGGTTTGCCTTGAACAACAGGTGGTAACCCTAGTGACAGTCCCCCACTTGTCTAGTAGCGGCGGGGTGCAGGGCAGCGGAAGCGGAGCTAAAGCAGCAGCAGCATCCTGAAACTGCACAAGGCTGGCTAGAACAGACAGCCCAAGAGGGAGGGAGAGAAGACCTCACTGCCGGCCACCCTGACCAGAGCAGCAGTGGGTGCAGCATCCCCCAGAGGAACTGCAGTAATTCAGGTACATATAACATGGGGACGTACACCACAGGCTGGACCGGGCTTATGTCAGGGCTGTGGCAGGGAGAGAGCAAGCAGTAGTGGAATAGGGCAGCCATGAGGTGGGTGGTGTGCTCTGCTTTTCCTAACATTCACCTGGCATGGATTAATGGCCATCACTCCTCAGGACTCTCTGCAGGAGGCACTCTGGAGGTACTCTGTGCCACTAGAGTGCTCCCTTACTTCCTCCCCTTACTTTCTCCAGAGTGCCCCTTAGCACACTGGAGGAGAATGTAAGGCGCACTCCAGATGATGTAAGGAGGCACTAAGGGGGCACCCCAGAGGATGTAAGGGGGCTCTGAATAAGGTAGTACCGCCAGGGTGCCCCCTAAGTGCCTCCAGAATGCCCCCTTACATCCTTCAGCGTGACCCACCACCAAGGTGGTATAGCAGTGGCTGACAGACTATCAGGAGGTAGTATTGCACTCCTCTTCCTCCTCTCTGCACTAACTACCCCCGGTTATACTACCCCTGGCCATACACTCCGCACTACACTCCGCACTCCTCTCCTGCACATATTACCCCCCCCCCCGCCATACACTCCGCATTCCCTATTTAACATTACCACATTCTGCACTATATCTCATCTCAGACTCTTTAACACCCCCTTTAAGCCAATATTTAGCGCAATTTAAGACATGTCCACTGTTCACCATGACGCGCTTTGCGCGCCATATTGTTCTTCTTGATGCCCAGGGCCCACTTTTGATCTTGCACACGGGCCCGCTGATTTTATACACCCCTGCCCCAAAAAACGGCAAAAATTGTCTTTTGGGGGGCAGGGTTGGGGGGGGGGGGGGGGCAGTTTGGAAATGTGATCACCCTAGTCACAGGTCCCAGATGATTGCCGGGCCAGTCACAGCGCGCCGCTCGCGCCCAGCTGTGAAGCCACAGCCAGGCGCCCACAGTGACAATGCCGGCACTGCAGAGAGGAGGGGGAAGATAAGTGGGGCTTCGTTCCCCCGCATCGCTGGACCCTGGGACAGGTAAATGTCTGACTAAAGTCAGCAGCTGCAGTATTTGTAGCTGCGGACTTTAAATTTTTTAAATTTAAATTTTTTTTTTTTTTTTTTTTTAAACAGAACGCCACTTTAAGTACCCGAATACAATTTTATCTCAGCCTCCTGCGGTCCCTGTATAGTAGAGCTCAGATTTGGGGAGGAAGGGAAGCACAGGGAACCAAACAGTTCATGAGTTGATGCTAATAAGAGGATAGAGCATAGTGATAAGGAGATCAGCCCATCACTGTGCTGCTTCCTTTCATCGCCATTCAAAGACAAAACTTGAAAAAGCTGCCTGTGGCACAGAAAAGTCAGGCCTCCTGTTCTGTCTGGCAAGGCTGTATAAACCTTAAAAGTGGATTGACAGAAATACAATATATAGGAAGTTTAAAATGTCCCTTATATGTATTTTATCTGCGTGTTTAGCGGTTTTCCTGGGGTTCCGATTTAAGCACGAGTACGACTGAAGATTTTTTTTTTTGTTCAGAGTCAACTTACAGCAGGCTAATGCCCGCTGTCAGCTGAGTTGGCAGAGCCACTCCAGGCTTTTGAGGGATGTCGATTGTCTTGTCGGGATCCTTCCAGCTGCCTGACACCTGGCTCTGCCTCCTCATGTGCAGCAGAGAGCCAAAGCCAGCTATGACCATCTCTTCTCCAACCGGTGCACTGGAGAAGCAGAATGGAGAGCGCTGACTGAAAGAGCTGAGCAATGATGTGCTGACATGGGACAGCTGCAGAATCACATGGATGCTTCGTTTGGTCTAAGCGGGCTACCAACTGGTCTATCAAGAGCAGATTGTCTAGGTAAGCTATAATCGTTATACCTTGAGCCCTTAATCTGGCCAGAGGAGGGGCAGGACCTTTTTAAATACCCAAGGTGCAGTAGCTAGACCAAAAGGCAGAGCTACAAACTGAAAATGGAGATTTTCTACTTCGAAACGTAGATATTTCTAGTGAGCGGGAAAAATAGGCACGTGGAGATATGAATACTTGATGTTGATTGATGGCAGAAGCTCTTGTAGAATGGAGACAACTGATCGGATTGACTCCATGCGAAAAGAGCGGATATTCAGGAACCAGTTTAGATCCTTGAGATCTAGAAAGGGTCTGACATTTTTGGTTTTGGCACAGTGAAAATGTTTGAATAAAACCCGAACCCCTGTTCTTCCATGGGGACCACCATGATCACTTTTTGAGACAAAAGACGGTCCAACGCTTGAAAGACTTTTTTCTCTGGATCCTTGGGAACGTTTGATCTGAGAAAACGAGGAAACGGGAACTCTCGGAAATCTAGTTTGTAACCTAGAGCTATTGAGGGGATCACCCATCTGTCTCGAAACTCTTCCTGCCAGACCCTTGAGAACTGCAGAAGTCTTCCCCCTACTCGAGCGAGTGGGGGCGCCCCTTCATAAGGAAGCTTTAGTATTTTGTTTTGTAGGTTTCCTTCCCCAGAACATCTTTTGTCCCTGGGGTTGACCCTGAGGTTTACCTCTTAAACCTGACGGCGGAGGCAGTCGCGACTGCCTGGAGGCTGATGCCCCTAGCACTGGAGAAGGAGCTTGTTTAAGACATTTACTCCTTTTCTTAAGTGGCAAAAGGTACTTTTTCCACTAGAAATTTTTTGGATGCATTTATCCAAATCATCCCCAAACAGCTGTTCACCACAGAAAGGAAAACTAGCCAGCAGTTTTTTGCATGTCGATTCGACTGACCAATTTCTCAACCATAGGATTCTACGCATATGCACCAGCCCAAGCGTAAGGCGCGAGGCCTGGAGAATAGAATCTCTCATAGTGTCAATTGCAAAACATAAAGCCCGTGGTAGCTCGGCTAAATCCTGGGCCTGCTGATCAGGGATAACCTTGAGCACCTGTTTTAACTGGTCTTTCAAGGATTGACACACACCAATTGCTGCCACCACAGGTTGAGTCACTGAACCTGCTAAAGAAAATGCGTAACAGGAATTCCAATTTCTTATCAGTTGGATCCCTAAGCATTTGAGCATTATCTACCGGACAAGTCAAACTTTCATTCACATATAAAGGATATAGGATATAGCAGAGTCAATTACTGGTATCTCCCACTTTTTAGTGAATTTTTCCTCCATGGGATAAAGTGCTGAGCATTTTTTAGGAGGAAAAAAATGTTTATCTGGGTGATCCCACTCAGAATACATAAGCAGCTCCAGCAACGAATGGACAGAAAAGGCACGCAAAGCTTAAGGAAGCTTTAGCGAACCCAAACAAGAAGTGGGCTTACTAACCGACTCGGTTAAGGGTAACAAATGTGGAGCGGACCATTTCAGTAAGAGATTGCACCAGCATTCTTTCAGATTGTGAAGCTGAAGGAGGTCCTTCCGCAATTGACCCCTCAGAAGGGGAGTCATCAATCTATTCACGATCCCTTGAGGGGAATTAATCTTCTCCTTCCCCCAGTTCCTGTGTTTGAGGGTCCTGGGTAGTAGAAGGGGAACTGTCGCGTTTTCTCCCACTCTGGGAAGATGCGATTAAAGCCGCTAACCTTTTATCCAATCCCAAAGCTGAGGTAAAAAAACCTCCTCAGTAATATAGACAGAGGCTGCAATGTTGGAAACAGTTGCAACACTTGACGGCTCCAATGGCTCACCCTGACCAGCCACCCCAGAACTCTCAGGTGAGGATGACATTGTAGAGATGAGACTAGAGTTCTTAGAGACTGAGGGAGACACTTTTGGGCCCTTTTTTGGGGTGTTTCCACCTCCCCTTCTGACCATAGTCAGATGCACAAACGCAGAGGTACTGCCAAAAGAAAATGCACCCACTGCTTGAGCAAATAGTCCAGCAACTGCTGCTATTAATGCTCAGCCTGATGGGAATGCCTGTGTCACCACTTACATGCCCCCATCTGCTCTTGTGTCCCTCCGTCAGCCTGTAGTCTGCAAATGGAGCTTTTTATTATGCACCCGCTCTGTGGACGTTGAGGCACGCCAATGCCGTGCTAAGCCACACCCCCTCCGTCTTCCTACCGCGCCCCCCTTCTTAAAAAAAAAATGTTTCAGCAGGTTTTCGATCCAAAGGGATCGGTGTGTGTGGGGAGGTGGAGAGGAGGAGATGAGATGGAGAACCGCCGTGCCCAGGTGGTGGAAGAGCGGAGCGGCATCCGCCAATCGTTCTGGGCTCGCCTGCCTATTCCGAGAGAGGGAAAGAGCTTCTGCCCAGGTGGGCATTTTAGAAAAAAAAAATCCCCCCTTCAACATCTTACCAAAGGCTTGGGAATGCTTAGCCGGGAGGAAGCCTGCAGCTTCTGCTGACAGCAAGATGTGGAAAGCATGAACAAGGTACGTGCTCTCTACTTTAAAGGAGAAAATTCATAAGAAAATGTAAAATTGCTTAGGAATCTCCACTTACCTTACCCTGCAGGGATTCTGTGGTAAAACCAAACAGACCCAATCTTCACCCCTCACAGCAGGCTCAGTAAAAAAAAAAACCTTCAAGGACCAGGGCCCCCTTTTATCAGGGGTTCCACTCCCTTGGAACGGTATAGCACCCCGCCAGGAAGCTTTATGGCTGAAAAAAACCAAAGCGCTGGATCCTGGGGTCCAACTCTCAAAAATAGAAGCGTTACAGACTAAACCTCGTTTCTTGCGCCACGAGGCCCAGGTACCATTCAATTCGGCCTGAAAAGACTTTGAATGGATCCGGTTGCATAGCTTGCCCCAGCAAAGGATTACTCCAGTTTAGCTCAGCATAGCACATCTTTACTCGTGACCAACACCTAATACACTAGCGAAAAAAGGTACTCCCAGTAATGGGAGGGGTTATATAGGAAGTGAACTTCCTGTTTTAGGGTGTGCCAGTGTCCACCATCTAAAGGTGGCCTATATATTCCACATAGTAACTACTACGGCTCTGTGTCCTGTGATGTACGCTAAAGAAATACAAAATTTTACAACTTCAAAAAACTCGCAATGCCTCTTATCTTGAACTGTTTACTTTCCAAAAAGGGGTCATTTGGCGATATCTGTACAGTCTTGACACTCTTTGGGCCTCAAGAAATGATACGCTGTCAGTATATCAGGATTGATCAATTTTCAGATATATACCATGGTTTGTGAACTGTATAACTTTCTTACAGACTAATATACACTGATTTGGATGATTTTCACCAAAGAAATGTAGCAGAATTTATTTTGGCCAGAAATGATTTGGAAAATTTTATAATAGAAACAAAGAAAAATGTATTTTCAAAATGTTTAGTCTTTAATTTGGCAAGACAAAAAACCCAGTGTTGATTAACCACTTCCAGCCCGCCATATAGCAAATATGACAGGCACAAAGTGGTTTCATTATCCGGACTGGACATCATATGATGTCCAGCAGGATAAGCCATGGGGCGCACGGCGATCGTTGGCGTGGTGTTTTAGACCGCATCTCCGATCTTGGTAAAGAGCCTATGACGTAGGGTCTTTATCATGTGATCAGCCGTGTCCAATCACAGCTGGTCACATTGTAAACAGGAAGTGCCATTTAGCGGCTTCTCTATGCGCGCTGATAAGGCGCGGGTATTAGAGCCGATCGCTGCTCTCCTGACAGGGGGGCGCATTGATTATCAGTGCTGACCCACCATGGATGCCCAATAGAGCCCACCAGGGATGCCCACCTGTGCCCACCCAAATCAGTGCCCATTAGAGATCAGTACCCATCAGTAATGCCTGCCAGTGCTGCCTATCCGTGCCATCTATCAGTGCAGCCTTTCAGTGCCACCCCACCAGTGAAGGAGAAAACCTATTTATTTACAAAATTTTATAAGAGGAACAAAATTTGTTTTTTGTTTGTTTTTGTTTTGTTTTTTATTTGTTTAGCAAAAAAAACCCAGTGATCAAACACCACCAAAAGAAAGTTCCATTTGAGGGAACAAAACAATACAAATTTCATACAAGTACAGTGTTGCATGACCGCAAAATTGTCTTAAAACGTGACAGCGCTGAAAGTTGAAAATACCACCAAAAGAAATCCCTAGTTGTGTGAACAAAATTATAAAAATTCCATTTGGGTACAGAGTTGCATTATCGCACAATTGTCATTCAAAATGTGACAGCGTTGAAAGCTGAAATCTGGCGTGGGCAGGAAGGGGATGAAAGTGCCGATATTGAAGTGGTTAAACCGTCACCCATGGATAATTTTAGGTACTGTAGTTTGTCATCATGTCACAGGCATGCGCAATTTTAAGTCTCAACATTTTTGGTATGCGTTTACTCAATGCGTTATCTTTTATACTTTATACTTTACCAACAGATTGGGTTTTAGGCCCCATGTACAAGGGACGTTGCTAAACACACGTTCAGAGGCAGTTGGATGCTTTTTTCAACTGCCCCTGAACTCATTCAATGTTATCCTATGTGACCATGTACATAGTCTCGTTTATTGCCTTTTTTGCTGTTGCGTTTAACAGTGTTTCTTTGGAAGCCAAAAAATGGGTTCAGACGCAGAAGATTTCCACGTTTCAGACAACAAAACGCGGTACCAGCGTTTAGACGCGTTTTGGTTTATAAGCGTTTTTAAAAAGGTGCCCTATTTTTTAAAAATAATCTTAAAAATGATGGCAAATGATGAAAAACCATTAAAAAAATATTTTAAAAACTTGTAATTGCTTGCAATGATTCATAGACCATTTATATACCCTAATGAGCCCTTAATCTAATCCAATACACCACTAGCATTGCTGTTATCTGAAGTATAATTGGAATTTGACCCATATGTTAGATTTGAACAAGCAACGTGGCAAGTGGACAATCCACAACTTGTGGGTGGCAAGTGGACAATCCACAACTTGTGGGTGGCAAGTGGACAATCCACAACTTGTGGGTGGCAAGTGGACAATCCACAACTTGTGGGTGGCAAGTGGACAATCCACAACTTGTGGCAGGTGACATGGCAAGTGGACAATCCACAACTTGTGGCAGGTGACATGGCAAGTGGACAATCCACAACTTGTGGCAGGTGACATGGCAAGTGGACAATCCACAACTTGTGGCAGGTGACATGGCAAGTGGACAATCCACAACTTGTGGCAGGTGACATGGCAAGTGGACAATCCACAACTTGTGGCAGGTGACATGGCAAGTGGACAATCCACAACTTGTGGCAGGTGACATGGCAAGTGGACAATCCACAACTTGTGGCAGGTGACATGGCAAGTGGACAATCCACAACTTGTGGCAGGTGACATGGCAAGTGGACAGTCCACAACTTGTGGCAGGTGACATGGCAAGTGGACAGTCCACAACTTGTGGCAGGTGACATGGCAAGTGGACAGTCCACAACTTGTGGCAGGTGACATGGCAAGTGGACAATCCACAACTTGTGGCAGGTGACATGGCAAGTGGACAATCCACAACTTGTGGCAGGTGACATGGCAAGTGGACAATCCACAACTTGTGGCAGGTGACATGGCAAGTGGACAATCCACAACTTGTGGCAGGTGAGACTGGACCTCACACGCAATTTTCTATGTCGTTCTAGCCTCATCAAGAGCAATTTCAGGAGCATTTCCTCACATATGCTCATTATTGGATACATTGCAAAAAAAAAAAAAAAAAAGGACAGAAGTAGAGGCAAATACAAGTAGACAAGTGCTCTCTTTGCTGCCGCTACTCTCTGGTGAAAATAGCTGAAATGGTTAACCAACAATGTTTTTAAACTCCGGTTTCAAGGTGTCAAAAAAATTCCTTCAGAGGACTTTGCCTCAGCGTCCTGTGTATATGGGGCCTTAGATTCTGTTTGTGTACACTAAAATTAATTTAAGTGTATTTTCCCTGAAAATCTGTGTTTTATTAACGGCGGTACAAAGATTGTGTAAAAGAAAAAAATGCAGTCAGTCAACATTTTGTTCTCCAGGACCTTTACTTTTAGAAAATGTATGTTTGGGGGTTCCAAGTAATTTTCTAGCAAAGAATGCCGATTTTAACACGTATGTAAAAAATGTCAAAATTGCCACAGAGGGCAAGTGGTTGAAGTTCATGTAAACACAATCTTGATATAATGCAGCTTACCAGTCCATAAATGTGGTGGCTGGAATTTTTTCTCTTGTGTTTTTCTCTGTATTTTCAAACAGGTAGTGCTAGCAGCAACACTCCTCCACAGTATATCTATAGATGAGCAGCTTTCTAGAAGGATAAAGGGGCTCTCCCTTGCACTTATTGATTAGCTATAACAAAACACTTTCAAGGCAGTAATGGTGAATCTTGGCACCCCAGATGTTTTGGAACTACATTTTCCATGATGCTCATGCACTCTTTAGTGTAGTTGAGCGTCATGGGAAACATAGTTCTGGGGTGCCAAGGTTCGCCATCACTGGTCTAGGGGATTGCAAAACGGGCAAACATCCTTCCCGATTGGATAAGACACAGCAGCGGTGCCATCGACTCCTGCTGCTGTCAAAGTCAGCTAACCAATCAGGGGAGAAAGGGGGTGGGTCAGGGCTGAATGGACGAAGCTGTGAGACTCAGCTTGGGTACTCCCATAGCAAGCTTTGATGTGGTGTGCAGTAGTCCTAGCACATTTCCTGTCCTAGGGTGACAACGCTGCTCTTCTACAGATTTAGTAGGGTGAGTGAAGGCTGTCACCCTAGAACAGGAAGTTACTGGCCTAAAAGTTGAAATAAAGAAAAAAAGCCTTAAAAAAAAAAATAAAAAAAAAAAGGACTGGTAAGTTGCAATATATATTTATGCATTTCAATTTGCTTTGAAGTCAGAAGCGTATCTGCAAATTTGCTCCAAGTTAGCAACAAAAGTGTTCAGACAAGACATTCAGCATGACAGCCAGAAAACTAACATTTGCACAATATGAGCCAACAACGGCAGTCTACGGTATGTTTTTCTCAGGAAAGTTTTTTTAAAAAAGTTTAAGGCACCGCATCCCCCCGATCTCCCATTTTGACAGCAAGCAGGGGATCTTCTCCCCCTGCTCACTGTCACAATGCAGCCCGGCTGCATAATTCATTTACAGTGTTATGTGAATGTGAAAACTACAAGTACTGACAGCCATTGTGGCTGTCAGCTTGTAGTTCTCAATGAACTACCAGGGCGCTGTTGAGTGCTCTATTAGTTCGAGTCTTTTTGCCAGAGTAACTGCCTGCCCGTATTGGAGGTACGGGCAGACCGTCTGCTGGACCATGGTATTACACCCATTAACTGCTGGCTCACTTACAGGCTCCTAAGAAAAATGAATGCAATTTTTTTACCTGCAAAAAAAAATGTGCATTTAATTTTCATTTATTTTTTGTAAAGGTGAACTTATTCTTTAAGATTTCCCTGAACAAGAGAGGCCAGTAGATTCTCCCCCATGAACAGCATGGAGGAATCTCCCACTGCTGGCTATTGTATTCCCACGGCTTGAATACCTGAACAGTGACTGCATCTGATTAGCTACACTCACTGTTGTGTTTGTTGTGCTGGGTGGTGCCGACAGTCACCCACGGCTCAAATTTTGGCCAATTTAACAGGATCGGCCAAGACTCAAACCATGCATAGCATGGCCAGGGGAGGGGGCTAAAAAGAAAACATTAGTCAGTTTTGTATTGCTGTCTATGCCCACTTTATGAAGATTTACCCTCACTTCCTGTCCTAATGACTGCCTGATCAGATTGCATTAGCAAATGGATGTGTATCCAGTTAGTTGCTATGGGCATCCCTTCTATTTTCATCTATTTTTTATAATCATAAAAATAAAAAAGGAGGATACAAGCCTTGTACAATCTGTTGTGCCAGTAAATTAGCCTGCTCTTTTAAAGCCTGCCACCCCCCTTGGTTTTATTTTGCAAAGCTCCATCACCAATATTTACATGGTTGACTTGGTATTTATAGAGAAACCTCTTTTCCTACCAATTAACTGCATACAATGCTCAGCAGATAGAAGATGAGATAACTGAAGCAATACTGCTGAGTAAAAATGAAATTTGAGTAAGAAGTGACAAAAACACAATAATGGCATCATAGAACAATTCAGGGTTGATTTCATAGTAAGGGACAGCAGACCGAAAAAACATTTACAAAAAAACAAAAAAAACTTGGCTTGCTTTTATTGGCCATTCCCTATAAAATATAAAGAAAAAAAAACACACACGGAGGAGCTGCATACAGGCCAGCCTGTAAAATGGGAAAATTCTAAAAAGTTGGCATGTAGTCCAAAGCAGGGCATTCAATGAAAAGTAGCATGGAGCTGCAGAAGGGGACAGGGGGAAGAAAAAAAGAAGGCATCCTGTCGCTTGAAGGTAGGATTTTACCTTATATTGAGCTAGCGGTCCCCTCCTGGTTTTTGGGGACTGCTTGCTCATCACGGCTACAGGATGTGCTAAATTACCTTTAGGGTCGGTTCACACTGGGGCGACTTGGGATCCGACTTGTACGCCCTCAAGTCGCCCCAAGTCGCTTTGCATTTAGATTATCATGGTAGGCAATGGGAGCGTCTTAATTGACACTACTGAAGTTGCTCCGACTTCAGAAAAGGTTCCTGTACTACTTCTATCCGACTTGTAGGCGACTTTTACCTATTCAACTCAATGTAAGTCGCCTGCAAGTCGGATCTCTCTGTAAAGTCAAGCGACTTTGCAGAGAAAACCCCTCCCTCCCCCCCCTCCCTCCCAGAGAGGTGATTGGCCACAGGCGAAGTCGCCTGTCATGGAGGCGACTTCAAGTCGCCTCGTAATTTGCCGAAGTCGCGCTGAAGTCGCGCTGAAGCCACGTTGAAGTCGCGGTACAAAGTCGCGCTAAAGTCGTGTTGCCCATGTGTGAACCGACCCTTACTGTAACATCCAGCAGACCTGGGCTTTGATGTTCAGTGTTCTCTACCTTAAGGTCACATTTAAGTGTTCTGATTGCAAGTGTAGGTTTGTTGACTATTTATTGTCTCTCCACTTTGAGTTCGCCTGCTTATGTGGGGGCAGCACCGGGCTTTGGTAGTCAATTTTAGTTGAAAAAAAATATACTATTTTGGTTGAGCCAATGTTCTTTTTTTTCTTCCTGTTGTGCCTTTAAAACGAACATTTGCATATATGATGTGCCTATTTTTCTGTTGTAAATTTGACTGTAATAGAAGCCGCATGGTTCCGACTGGCCACAGCTCCCCTAGATGTGCCGGAACTTGGCTAGGACCACAGTAATGGTCAATCTCAATCCCTCCAATGGGCCTTTTGTCCCACTACTAGTGACATCTATGTTGTATAGATCTTTTCTACTACGAGTATTACGGTACTCTGCCATTTTCTGCTTCATTGAATGGTCTTTTCTCGTCTTTTGCTGGATGCTCTTTCCCCTCTTTTCTCAAGTCCACAGGGGTTTTGTTTGGTGGAACCATTTTATATCTTTACTTCTACACAATAGGACACTAAATTGGTTGTCCCTGAACGTTCAGGGCATTAATTCCTCTCAAAAACGAGTGAAAATTTTAAAAAGACTTTAAGGCAGCAGAAGATATAGACCGTTTATAGGAAACCCATTTTTGGAGGAGGAGGAGGGAGAAGGGAGGAGGGAGGAGGAAGGAGGGAGGAGGAAGGAGGGAGGAGGAAGGAGGGAGGAGGAAGGAGGGAGGAGGAAGGAGGAGGGAGGAGGGAGGAGGGAGGAGGAGGGAGGAGGGAGGAGGGAGGAGGAAGGAGGAGGGAGGAGGAGGGAGGAGGGAGGAGGGAGGAGGAGGGAGCTTACAGCAGCGATTAAACTTTGGTTTAGACCAGAGACTGATTGATCTACCAAAAGCAGAGCATCTAAATAGGCTAGGGCCGTTATGCCCTGGCCGATAACCTGACTAAGGGAGGTGTCAGGATTTTTGTGAATACCCGTGATGCAGTGGCTAGACCAAATGGCAGAATCACAAACTAAAAATGGTGATTTTCTACTTCGAAGTGTAGAAATTTCTGATGAACGGGAAATTTCGATACGTGGAGATATGCATCTTTGATATCAATTGATGCCAGAACTCTCCTCCTTGCAAAATGGAGACCACCGATCGGATTGACTCCATGCGAAAGCACCAGATATTTAAGTACTGGTTCAGATCTGAAATGGGTCTTACCTCCCCGTTTGGTTTTGGAACCGTAAGAATAAAAAAGGTTTGAATAAAACCCTGAACTCTGTTCCTCTAAGGGAACCTCTGATATCACCTCTGGAAATAAAAGATGATCCAGAGCTAAAAAAAAAGAAGAAGGAGAGAGAGACTTCTTTCCTCTGGATTTCAGTAAACATTTGACTTTAGAAAATGAGGAAACGGGAACTCTCGGAACTCTAGTTTGTAACCTAGAGAAACTGAGGAAGCCCATGTGTCCTGACATTGTTCCTGCCAGATTTGAAAATTGCAGAAGCCTTCTCCCCCACCCGAGCGAGCAGGGGTGCTCCTTCATAAGGAGGCCTTAGCATTTTGCTTAGGAAGCATGCTAAAAGGAGAAATGTTTGAACTTCTTTTACTGGCAACAAAGAGAACTTTTCCCATTAGAAATTCTTTGGATATATTTATCCAGATCGTCTCCAATAACCGTTCACAATGAAAAGGGAAACTGGGTAGGAGCTTTTACATGGTGCTTCGGCTGACCAATTTTACCAGCCACAGGACTCTGTGTGTATGTACTAGTCCCAGCATAAGCCGTGAGGCTTGAATGATACAATTTATCATCGCATCTGATACGCTAGCCCATTGCTGGGCCTGCTGATCAGGAAGATTCTTAAGGATCTCTACAAACTGATCCTTTATGGACTGAGATACCCCAATGGCCGTAAGAATCTGCTGCGCTACTGAACTTGCCAGAGACATATTGTTCTTAAGTAGAAGTTTCAACTCCTTATAGAATTCTACCTCCATAGATACACTTTTTTGAAGGAAAAAAAACAGCTTATCCAGGTGTTCCGAGGTGATTGCAGCCTTAATTGCTGCAACCTCCCATCTAAATATATCAGCTTTTTTAGCCATGAATAAATAGGAAAAGCGTCCCCAGACAGGGAAGGTTAGTGATCCCAACCAGAGGTGGGCTCATCACTAGACTGCACTACAGGCAGCAAAAGGGTTAAACTAACCAATCTAGTGAGGGAGTGTACCAGAAATGTAAGATTACTCCCTCCATACTATGATTCTCAGAAGAGGATATATTAGTATTTTCCAGGTCTCTTTGGAATACCTTCCTGATCCCCTGCCCCTTGTACCTCAAAATGAGGATCCTGAGCACTGGATGGGGATCTGCTATGATTGAACCCACTATGGAAAGTGATCATAGCATCAAATCTTTTCCACTAGAAATGGTAGAAGAAAAAACCTCCTGTGTGATATATATACAGGGGCTGAAGTGTTTAGCGCTGCTGCCAACACCAGTCCTCCCTGACGGCTCATTCTGACCGACCGTATCACTCTCAGAGGAAGACATTCTTTTGGTCATGGATTTAGGTTGTTGTAAAACACTCGGACCCTTAGAACCCTTTGTGGATTTCCTGGTCCTTCTTCCACTCATAGCCTTAATGTACAATAAACAGAGGCGATACCAAAAGGAATGCATACACTGCTAGGTTATAGTCCAGCCATATAATGCTGCTATTAATGCCCAGCCTGAAGCAATAATAATGTGTCAAGGGAAATGCCTGTGTCACCAAACCTGAAACAATGCCACCTCTTTGCTCTTGTGTCCCTCCACAGCCAGCAGCAGCACAGTGTGCTTTTAAACACTTCCTCCACATGTTCCTGGCGTCTGAGAACGCTGACGCTGTTAGCCCCGCCCCCCCCCGCGTTGCTTATGGCTCTGCCCTCCTTTCAAAAAAAGGACGGGATTTCCCACGCAAGAGGCAGACTACAGGTACCTTCGGCCCTAAAGCCAGACAGGCGAGGGGGGGGTAAAAAAAAGCCGCCAGGCGGCCGCAGCGTTTTTTGTTTTTTAAAGTATCCGGGCTTAAAATCGCCCTGAGGGGGAAATCCCAGCATAGGGACCTCTAACGGGGAGACAATTCACCCCTATCTTACTGGAGGATCTTCTGTTTTGGCCGGAGGAGAAGGAGGAAGTGTTCGCTCCTGACAGCGACCGTTTCCAGCATGAGGCCGTGAGTACGCAACACAGCCCCCAGTGGTGACACATAGGCATGACAACATTATTCAGTTAAAGGAGACTTTACATGAAAACATTTCAGAAAAAAATCTCCACTTACCTTTTCCTCACCGAGGGGTTATCTGTGGTAAAACCATCAGACCCAATCTTCACCCTTCAAGGTGGGCTCCGTAAAACCTTCAGGAACAGGGGAACCTTGAGGTATCCCACAATCCTGGACCTGCAACAGCACCCTGCCAGTAAAACTTTATTGGCCTTACTAACAAAAGTACTGGATCCCAGGGTCCAGCTCTCTAGAAGGAGAAGCATTTGCAAGCAAAAAACCTAGTTTCTTCAGATACGAGGCCCGGGTACCATTCAACCTGGCCTGAAAGACACTCTGAATGGATCCGTCAGCATGGCTAGCCCCAGCAAGGATTGTTCCAGTGGAGCTCAGCACAGCACATATATTTACTCGTGACCAACACCTTAGACACTGGCAAAAAACTGAATACTCCCAGTAATGGGAGGGGTTATATAGGGAGTGCACTTTTTAATTTAGGGCGTGCCAGTGTCCATCACCTGAAGGGGTCCTATAACCCACATAGTAATTACTATGGCTCTGTGTCCCCTGATGTATGAAAAGAAACTTATTTTTGTTTTGGAAAGAGTGGAGAGGTATTAGAACACCTGTTTGGTTTCTTATTTCTGTCTGTACCCCCGTTAAGGAGATTCACTCTCGATTTGTCTTGTTCACCATTTTCATTGAAAGAAAAGAAATCAAATTTTGAGTTGTCCCCAGAAAAGTAATAGAGGGGAAATCTTCTAATGGGGGCACTAGATTTGGTGGTGACCTGGCAGTTCAAGGAATTCCCCTAATTTGCAAGGATTTTCTCCCACTTCCTGTTTGGCGATGGGCCCGGAAGTGAAGGGAAATCTCCCCAATGGGACAAAGATGACAAGGGGTTATAACCCTCTCTTGCTCTATTCAAAATGAGATATAGTTCTACTTTCATGCGTGACCAGGCTATGGAAATTTAAGGCTTTACATGTATGCGCACTCTGAAATAAGCATTGACTGACCTTCTGTAGCTGCAGTCACTGCGGAGCAATTCATGCTCAAATTCACCACAGAAGCACTGAAATTCCTTCAAGTTATTATCTGAGTGACTCGTCTAAGGGCCTGTTTCGAGGGCATCCGTTTGAGACACTTCCAAGATCATTCAAAATCCATTTACAGAGGCATATGACCTGTTGTCCTCTTAACACACACTTGAACAAAAGCCCATCAACACATGCCCTTACCCAGTTTTGCATCCCAGCAGTGACTCTGCAGTCTAACCTCTAATGTGAACATAAAGCAGGTGCTCTGATAGAGAAAAAAAAAAAAAAAGTAGGGTTGCCGAAAGAATGTTGGGACACACATTCACCTACAACCCCAACTTCAGCTTTTTTTTGGGGCCACTGTGACCAAAGACCAACAATATTATTTTAATCCACCCCCAAATTTGCCAAATTTGCTAAAGTGTTTTAGTTGCTGACCATTATTTTCCCATATAAAACAGACTAACTTTCATAATTGATTAGTCAATTGTGCAACAATGACTGCCAAACAACCTCTAAAAAAGGTCAGATATTGGACGTAGTGATCTCCCAACAGGACAGAAAATCATTCACATTAGTCATTGTCAGCTGTTATCAATGTTGATGATGGCAGAGGGTGCAGGGCAGTGAGCAGGCAATAAGGAGGTTCAGATCTATTCAAACCAAGCAACTCTTCCTTCAAAAAAAAAAAAAAAATAATAATAATCTTTTTATAGTTTATTAGGTTTGATGAACACAATGGTGTGCACTGACTAGCTCACAGCAAGTGTCATTTCCGTCTAGATCAGTGTACAAAAAACACATAAATGTGTTCTGCTAGGAAAGGAAATGTAGGAATTCTACAAGCAATAACCATTTCCTCCTAATGCTCAGAAAACGTTGCAGCTGTATTAAAAAATAAAAGTAAAAAAAAAAAAAAAAACACACACACACACACAATACATCAAAAGGACAATTGAACATGTTACCTGAAAGCAAACCCTTCATGAGTAGAAAGGCACAGAAACTGCAGCTACTCTCCTCATTTAGGAAATGCTGGTTGCCTGGTTGTCACACTGACCCTCTTGCTTCAGTGACCTGAAAAAAATGTGTGGATAGGATTTCTGACTTCTCTATGACTTTGCTGATTTGCTTAATTGCAAATTTTCCACATTTTGTCATGTTACAACCAAAAACAAAAAGGTATTTTTTGGGGATTTTACCTGATAGAACAACATAAAGTGGCACATAATTGAAATGGAAGGAAATAAATGGTTTTGAAATTTTTTTACAAATATCTGAAAAGTGTGGTGTGTATTTGTATTCAGCCCCACCTTTCACTGCAATTACAGCTGCAAGTCTTTTTGGGTATGTCTCTACCAGCTTTGCCCATCTAGAGAAATGGTTTCCCATTCTGCTTTGCAAAATTGCGCAAGCTCTGTCAGATTGGATGGAGAGCGTCTGTAAACAGCAATCTTCAAGTCTTGCTACAGATTCTCAATTGAATTTACCGTATTTATCGGCCTATAACACGCCCTGGCCTATAACACGCACCCCAAGGTTAGGAGGGAATTTTAAGGAAAAAAAACTTTTAAACTGCATTTAAATGCCCATCAATGAAGCCTTATCAGTGTCTATCTGCATGCTTGTCCAGTGTCATTTGCAGCCTTATCAGTGTCCATCTGCAGCCTTGCCCAGGCTGCAGTTAAACTGCAATGACTTGTCAGTGTCACTGCAGTTTGAAAATGACGCCGCCGAGATACACAGAGCCGGTCCTGTGTATCTCGGCTCCTCTCGGCTCTTCTCTGCTCCTCTCATAGTCCCGCCCTATGATGGGCATAACACCGGTCCAATGGCGGGACTGGGCGTGACTGAGCGGAGCCGAGCGCCGCCCATATACATACATAGCCGAGTGTACTCGGCTAGGTTCGGCAAGCTCCGCTCACAGTCACGCCCAGTCCCTGTGTTATGTCCATCATAGGGCGGGACTGGGCGTGACTATGAGGGGAACTAGCCGAGCACACTCGGCTATGTATGTATATCGGCGGCCGGCTCTCGCTCCGTTCACAATCAGCGGGGGATCGGCGCATAACACGCACCCATGATTTTAAGGGGGTAAAAAGTGTGTGTTATTCGCCGATAGATACGGTAGTTCTGGACTTTGACTGGGCCATTCTAACACACGAGTATGCTTTAATCTAAACCATTCCATTGTAGCTCTGGTTGTATGTTTAGGGTCATTGTCCCAGTGTGTTAGAGTCTATTGCAGACTCTAACACAGTGGTCCTCAACTCCTGTCCTCAGGACCCACCAACAGGCCAGGTTTTCAAGATAACTGAAATACATCACAGGCGATATAATACTCTGCTCAGTGATTGCAGTATTCTAGTCTGAATCTAAAGGTAATACTTAAAATCTGGCCTGTTAGTGGGTCTTGAGGACAGGAGTTAAGAACCACTGCTCTAACAGGTTTTCTTCTAAGATTGCCCTATATTTGGCTCAATCCATCTTCCCATCAACTCTGACCAGCTTCCCTGTTCCTGCTGAAAAAAAAGCATCCCCACAACATGGTGTGTTCAGGGTGATGTGCAGCGTTAGTTTTCCACCACACAGCGTTTTGCTTTTAGGACAAAGTTAAAATTTGGTCTCATCTAACCAGAGCACCTTCTTCCACATGTTTGCTGTGTCCCCCACATGGCTTCTCGCAAACTGCAAACGGGTCTTCTGGCTTTCTTCTTGCCGTTCTTTCATAAAGGCCAGATTTGTGCCGTGCATGACTAATTGTTGTCCCGTGGACAGATTTTCCCACATGAGCAGAGGATCTCTGCATCTCCTCCAGAGAGTTACCATGGGCCTCTTGGCTGCTTCTCTGATTAATGCTCTCCTTGCCCAGCCTGCCAGTTTAGGCAGACAGCCATGTCTTGGTAGGTTTTCAGTTGTGATATACTCTTTACATTTTCAGTTGATGGATTGAACAGTGCTCCCTGACATATCTGGTGTGTTCCTTGGCCTTCATGATGCAGTTTGTTCACTAGAGTCAGGTGGACTCTATTTACCAATTAGGTCACTTTTGAAGGCAATTGGTTCCACTAGATTTTAGTTGGGGTTTCAGAGTAAAGGGGGCGGAACACAAAAGCACGCCACACTTTTCACATATTTGCAAAAATATTTGAAAACTATTTAATCATTTTCCTTCCACTTCACAATTATGTGCCACTTTGTGTTGGTCTATCACATAAAATACATTTATGTTTTTGGTTGTAACATAAAATGTAAAAAACATTAAAGGGTATGAATACTTTTTCAAGGCACTATACTCAAAACCACCCTCTCTCCAAAATGCTTCCAATGATGTATTGAAGACTAAAAATTAGCAAATGTTAGGGCTTACATACACTTTAAAAGCGGAGCTACCCAAAAGGGTAGGTTCAGATTTAAGGCCTCCTGCCCCCTCTTTCACTAAATGGCACTTTTTTTGCAGAGGGGGGGCAGTACCTGGTTTTGACACGGACCCGCTCCCATTTCCGAAAGGGATTGCCTAGGTAATCCTAACAGAAGTTCTCCTCTCGGCCTCCCTCCCTGCAGTCTTCTGTGACACATCACAAGACCCAAAAGACTGGGGGACAGTTCACAATGTGCAGAGGGCACCTGCTTGTGAAGCCACAAGCTGTCATAACCGGATGCCCACAATTGAGATGCCGGTGCCAGGGACAGAGCAGCGAGGGAAGGAATGGCTCGGGTGGATACTGGGACAGGTGAGTGACTGTTTATTAAAAGTCAGCAGCTTCTTTTGCAGGGACCCTTTTTTTTAAATAAGGGGGCAATAAATTTGCTAAAAAAAAAAAAAAAAATGATAACTAGGCCATTCTGAACTATGTGATGACAGTAAGAGCTCGGCCCCCCTTACTACCCCTCTAAAAAGTAATTCATAGTGAATCAGTCAATAGGTTGCCTCAACACCGCCTGTTTTAACCAATTGCACACAGTTGCAGGGCAGACTCAACATAGCCCTGTTCACTTGAGTAAGCAGCGTTCAGAAGCAGCATCACCTGCTGAATGTGGAATGCCATTTAATATTTGCCGGGGCTGCAAAGCACTGCAGTATCTGTACAGCCCTGAGCGGCTTTATACACCCTTATTTAGGTAAGGGACTGGGCAGTAAAACTGCAGCACAGCCACATGCTTTTACCGACCCCATGCCACCTGAGTGAATGAGCCCTAATTTACATTTTTCTTTTTAATGACAGCAGTCCTTCAAGTAGTCATGAAAGAGGAATAGTCACTCATCTATATACTTGGGAGTCTGTTCAAACAATTTATAAAATGGTTATATCGTCAATAAGGCAACAGAAACAGTTTAGTTTGAAGCCAAATCGCACTTGGCAATCGCTTGCGTGACTGTAACCGAATCCTGCTTGAACTGTATCAAATGTACTTTTTGTTCTTAAAAGGATTTGTGCAGGTTGCAGCAAGCTGGAGGTTGCTCTGAATGTACGTGCTGGTCCTGTTTAGAAGCCTGTTTCAGTGCACGGCTATTAAAAGGGTATTTTGCTGAATCCTCTGAAGGAACAAAGAACTTGCTGACAAAAATTCAATTACACCAGCAATGGGGGCAGTGAACTGTTAAGAACATGAGTACAACCCACATGGCTAATACCACAAGCTTGCTTGAGTTTCCTTACCTTATGCTAAGCCAACTGCATGGGATTTGCTGGATGGAGCACTTACACATATTTCTACTATATGTAGACTGCAAAAAAGGAATGACCCATCTGTAAACTCAACTTGGAGTACAGTACAGAACTAGTATTTATAGACCATGGGTTATATGCTGCTACCTTCAGTTGACTGGACACTTTTTTTTGCTTGGGGCACTTCTTAAGCGTACCCACATAACTCCATCAACTCCATGAGGCTCAAGCAGGAGTGATCAAGAAAGATGGGGAAGGAGATGTGTCCTGTACTCCAAGATAAGTGATTAATAGTTATGCCCATTATCCTAATCATACAATACAGGACTGTTAGTCACAGACCATGGGACGTACCCAAGCAGTAAAACGGTAAGGTGGGCAACAACAAAGCAACTGAGAACTGCCAACAAGCCCACAAGAAAAAAAAAAAAAGAAGAAGGTTTAAGAAGCCCAAACAATACCCAGACAATGCATGAATTATCTTTCAGCCGAGGCTTGCATCAGCTAAGGCAGAATATGGAAAAAAAGTGTAAACCGAGAACCAAGTGGGGTTTATTTGCTAAAATTGGAGAGGGCAAAATGTGGTGCAGCTCTGCAGGCTTTTTGTCAAAGCTTAGGAGAATGCTCTCCTAAGGTGGACACCCGTGGGGGAGCGCTCGAGTCCTGCATCTGTGTTCAAACAGAATGCAGGGCCCCGCCCCTCGGCGTTGTGCCATTGGATTTGATTGACAGCAGCGGGAGCCAATGGTTGCGCTGCTATCAATCTATCCAATCAGAACATGAGACACCAGCTAGAGCTGGTGTGCTTGTTCCCAGCCGGAGGATGACAGTGTTCAGGTAAGAAAAAACGGGGGGGTGGGGTGGCTGGGTTGGGCTGGAGCACTACAGAAGGTTTTTCACCTTAATGCATTAAGATGGAAAATCATGAGGGTTTACAACCCCTTTAAGACCCCTTTCACACTGGGGCAGTTTTCAGGAGCTTTAGCTCTAGATATGGCCTCTGCTAAGCACCTGAAAACCGCCTCCCATTCACTGCAGTGTGACTTTTCACACTCTGGTGGTGCGCTTGCAGGACGTAACCAAAAGTCCTGCAAGCAGCATCTTTGGGGCAGATTGGGTAGCAGTCCCAAAACGCCCTGGCCATTGCAACAAGCGGCCCTTTAGCGCCAACGACGGGCGCTGTCATTGTGAAATGGGTCTTAACTGGACAAGCTGAAGTTAGAAGCCGATTCGCTACCATGCACAGGGGCACCAGATATTGCACTTTCCAGCTTTAGTAAATCAACCCCAATGTTACCAATCTGGCATTCAGAAGCTTGATGCTGAAAAGCCCAGGAGACATCAACAGCGCTGGTGGAATGGGTTCTGATGGGAAATGAAGAAACCTCTCTCAAGGGCAAAGGCACTAAATATGAGTCAACCGATCCATCTGGCAATGGTGAAGCAGAAGGCAGGAATCAGTCTTGCGAATGAAGACTGTAGCTTTCAGGCAAACTCTGAAAGCCTTGACTACATCCCAGCAACAAAAGACAATTTCCTTGTCATTTGTTGGGGCAGGACAGAGGGAAAAAGAGGACAAAAAGGGAGGTTTGGTCTAAAAAACCATGATGCCCTTGTACAAAACAAGAAAAGGTTCTTCACAAGAGACCTGCTAACACAGAAAACAAGTCTAAGATGTGATGGTGAACAAGAAGGCAACCCAAAAAGTGAGCTCTTCCAAGGGAATGCCTCTAATCAGTTGAAAGGGTGATGTCCAAGACGACCAGAGAGCCCCAGGTTGAGAGTCCAAGGTGACATAGGGGGTCCAACTGTGGAAATAATATAAGCAACTCCCAGTATAAATCCTGATAAGGGATTGGAGAGGCAAGGGGAATCTGGATGAGGATGGATTAGGCAGAAACTGTATTTTCCACCAGTGTAAACATGCCAATGGCACGTATCAAGAACTATTCCGTTCACGTTCATCAGCAACATATCATTTAATTATGGGCACAGGGAAATTTATAAGAGGAATACAAATCTATGGTACATTTATAAAGAAGACATATTGACATGAAACCCAAGCGGTTTTAAAGAAATGTACTACTGGGAAGTTTTCTATTACCTCTTCTCTATTGACATATCCTGGAATGGTACATACTCCAATATCAAACAATTCCCACTATGAAAGGAATCCTAAACTAAGAAAACATACTGTATGTAGTGCTTTAATATATTATGAAGAGACAATCACGTCACAGAAAGACAGATAATAAAAACTATAGTCCAAAGTTCTTATCCTTCCACACACTACTCAAAATGTGTTTTTGCTTATGTCCCAATTTAAGAAAATTCCCACCATGTCCTTCTCAAGAAGTAAAAGGAAATTTTCCCTTTTAGTGACACAGACAGCAAAACAAACACATTTTGGCTGGGGTCAGGCTTTAAAATGTATAGTAAAATACACGTTTGCAGTTTGGCCAGCACAAGTAATACAATTAATGTTATAGGCCACTCTCCTGGAGATAGCTCAGACGTATCTATATTTACACGTCACTTGAAGCCGAGCATACTTGGTGATGTAAACATTAAAAAGTACAGCCAATGCTATTTTGTGCATACTTTTCTTGTGGGTCACAGGAGTACTTACTCTTGCCCTCATGTGACCCCAACTCAGCTAATAGCATGCTATAGGTATCAGCTGATGTGGCAGAGCAACTTCAGGTTCTAAAAGGATCCCAACAATAATTGTCGGGATGCAACTGGCTGATTGGCAGCCAGCGCAACCTCTCAGCGCACAGCTGAGAGCCAAAGCCAGCTTTGCCCTCCCCCCTCCCATTGGAAAACAGAGCAGAGAGTGATGCTGCTGTGTGGAGGGGAATATGCAGGTTTTTTGGGGGGGGGGGGGGGTTTCCCCAAAGTCTACACTGCTCCTTTATGAACCTAGCTCTGACTGCACTGACTGTCACAGAAAAGTTTTTTGTTCCAGGTGACTGAGGTCAAATTCATAAATCATGGCACAGAAATTAGCCATGCTAGGCTTGCTTTATTTGTCGTCAGTAAGGACAGCAAGTTAAAGACAGGCAGTTTATGTGCGAGTTTGAATGCTGCCAAGTTTCTATCCAAGCAAGGATGCTCATAAAACGGACGTTTTTGGGAGTTTGGGTATTTTTTTTTTTTTCAACAGCCCATAAACTCCCCTCTATGCTATTCTACGTGTCCATGCACACATGGAAGTTTTTGGACGTTTATCAGCAGTGGAGTTTATGGGCCCTTTTCTGAACGCCCTAAAATCGCATTCAGGAGTAATTTTTCTGACCACAAAAAACGCAGCTCACCAGCGTTTAACGTTTTTGATCCATTAAAAAAATAATAAAAATATAAAGTTAAAAACACACGCAAAACACAGAAAAACACTAAAAAACACTGATGAACACTATTGCAAAATACGTTGAAAGACTCACTGCAAAGCTACTGGCGTTTTTATAACATTTTAACGTCCAGTGTGCATGGAGCCTTACATCTCCTGCCCTCCCCCAATATCTGGAAGCCTGACAATGCAGTGGTCAGAATGTGGTCTGCACAGTCTGCATGATCTGGCATATTGATGTAGGTGTCCAAGGCTACAAGCATCAAATATAGAACTAGACATGTCTGTGAAGCAGTCAAGTGTTTGGGACCAAGAGGACACACCCTGCGATTCCCTATGGAAAAGATTAGGATGTGTTTGCACTGTGGTCTTGATGAGGTCATCACATAAATGAGCGCACTGCTCAGCAACCACATCAAAGCCTACTTTACACACTAACTCTGCATTATGACTTGATCACAAAGGCAATATAACCAAAATCACCATATTACATCACACATGCGATAGCCATATTAAACTGTGAAAACGGAAAGTATTTTACGGATAGAGCGTAAAAAGGAATGCAATACATATAAGTCAGCCCACTGCTACTTCCTCTAATCACAACTGTAATAGAGGGGACTTAATGTTGGACAAAATTACATTGTATACAATGACCAATATGTTGTCCTGTAACCACAGGAGCAAGCCATTGTTGGAGACAGACTTCATATCTTATTTGCCCAAAGGCTTATGCTTCATTGCACCTTTCCTCAATCAGTGCCAACTAATATCAGACACATATTATAGTATTTACCTCACTTTGCACATTTCTGGCAATGGTTTCAAGCACAACACTCGTACCGACCAGAACTGCACTCCAACAAGGGCACTGCTGGAGTGTTCCAACATCTTCCAAACTGAGCATTAGCAGAAGAAAACTAGTTTGTGTCCTATAAAAGATTTTGGATGATGGCCACAATTGCCTGAAGCTTACACAAAAGCTTTCAAGGTTTAGGTCATGAGATAACTTCATTAAAGAAGCCACTTCTAAGACACACCCTTTAAATGCTGCAATCCTGTGAGAAATCCCTACATGACTGATCTCTCAGGGTTCACTGCGGGGGCTGGTTTAGCAAGTTTATTTAGAAACCTAGCAGCAAAAAGGAGGATACAAGGAGAGAGAAGACAAAGGAGCCAAAGAATAGTATTAGAGGATTGCCAAACCTTTTCGCAGGTTGAAAGCAGTAAATCACATCCTAGTGTCTTCTGGAAAACTAAACTAGCATGGACTTGATGGCAATAATTTATTGCATTATTATATACACACACACACAAACATACGTGTTACAAAACACGGATCATTTAAACAGAATTATGAAAAATGCATGAGCAGAGGTAAAACAACTCATACATCCAAAGATACTGGCAACTGAAGTTATATCCAAATCTCCTGCGAACAGGTATCCAACCCCCTCACCACCCAGGCCTGTCTAAATTGCTGCTACAGAAAACCACATCAATTTCAAAAAGAAAAAAAAAAAAAAATAAATAAAGGAAGAAAATTAATAGGCAGCAAAGGAAAAAAAAAAAAAAAAGGAGGATTTGATTTCACTTATTGTCAGACAAAAGCTTTCTTCCAATTTTGGAAATAAAACAAAAGCATGCAGAACCTTCAATCTTACCACAAAAAACAGACCGCTGCTACGCAGGGCAATTGTTTTCCATTGGAGTATTCTAACCACCCCACCCCCCACACAAACACACTTCAAACCACAAAAACAAATGAAATTCTCATCATGCACTGTGACACCAAGTTCATCATTGTAAACTGACAGCTTGCTCTACAGTTTATAAACTATGGTTAACCCCAACTTACAGGTAACTAATGAAGTGTGCAATTAAAAACACAAATAGTTTATTTTTCTCCACACAAATTTATGCTCATCGAAAAAGAATCTTCAGCTGACAATCACTTAGGGTTCATTTACACTTTCATTGGCTTCAACACACATTAACGGCTAGTTTACACTTGCTTCAAAACAAGGCTTGGGACACGCCAGGCAAAGCCTCTGTCACTAAACAAAATGAATAGCTTAGGGCTAGTTTACATTTGCTTTAAGACATGGTTTCGGACACGCATTGTTAAAGTGGTTGTAAACCCTCCCCAGTGACTGGTAACTATAGGTAAGCCTAGAATAAGGCTTACCTATAGGTAGTGGAAATATCTCCTAATACGTGCGCCGTTTAGGAGATATTTCACTTGTAGTGCGCCAATGTAATAGTCGCATGCGCTGTGAAGAAACAGACTTCCATGACGTCTCTTCCCTCAGCATGTGCCGGTACGGACAGCTCCCACGCACATGCGTGGGACAGACGTCACGCGACTGCGGCCAGTCACAGAGCCGGAGTCCGCGGTCCCTGGAAGAAAGAGGGGCGAAGATGGACGCAGCCTGCACAGGGGACAGCGATGGATTTGTTTGCAGGCAAGTGTCACATAAAGGACTATTATGCTTTTAATTTGCAGGCTTTGCAGGGAGCAAAAGAGAAAGTAACACCCATCACGGTTTACTTCCTCTTTAAAGCTCTCTGAACGCCAGTCAAAGCTCCTGTCACTAAATAACATGGGTAGCTTACAGTCCTGTTTACACCTGCTTTTGCTTGGGGCTTCATGCGAGCTTTGCCATAGACTTCTATGGAGGCTTTGAATCACCACTGAAGCTACATGGGCATACATTTTTGAAGCGACGCTGAAGCAAAGCAAAGCAAAAGCAGGTGTAACCAGGACTGTAAGCTAACCATTTTATGTAGTGACAGGAGCTTTGACTGGTGTTCAGAGAGCTTTAACAAAGCATGTCCGAAGCCTTGTTGAAGCCTAAGAAAGTGTAAATGAGCCCTTACAATCCTGTTTACAACTTGCTTTTGCCTCGCTTCAAAAATGATACCCCAGATCGATTTAGTGCTTCAAAGTCCCCATAGAAGTCTATGGCAAAGCTCGCTCAAAGCCCCATCGAAGCCTCAAGCCAGAGCAAGGGGTAAACAGGACTGTAAGCTAATCATTTTACTTTAGTGACAGGAGCTTTGACTGGCGTTCAGAGAGCTTTAACAAAGCGTGCCCGAAGCCTTGTTTTGAAGCAAGTGTAAAACTAGCCTTAAACTGCTAACACGATCCAGAAAACACTGCAACCATGCTAAAGAAAGACCACCTTTTCTTTAACATATTACCTTTTGTTCCAGTGGACAAAAGAAAAAAGGGGATGGTGTGTGAATTATGACTCTCTGACCTGCCATTTTTACAGACTCAAATTTAGAACCATTAAAAGATGGATGCCCTTAAAAATAAATGCCCCGGAGCATTATTTTTACTGCATCTCTCACAATACAATTAAAGCTGAAGATGCTGCGGATCACAGTAAATTCTTCTCTGCCCATGTCTAAAAGTTCTTTGAGGATATTGATTGGTAGAGAGATGCGCACCATGACAACGGGTACTAGCAACTTTAGGGAATGGCACAACAAGCTTAGTCTCCAACTATCCCTAGTTCTGAAAGATGACTATCTACTTTCTTCTTGCAAAATTTTGCCTGTAGAAACACGAATTTCATTTTCTTTTAATCTGGAAAGAGGTTTGAAATAAGTGCACATTTCCAGAACTACCATCATTCACAAATAACGCATACATGCAGGTTACAAGTTTTCCAATGGTGCAGCATCAAAAACACAACACGTTTGGAATTATAGGTCCTACAGAGAGACCGTTCCGCACAATAAATAAATGACAGCAACCATTGGGTGAAAAGTCTCGTTAACCTCTCCCACCTGTCCAGTCAGCTAAGAGAATCCTGCTAGTTACTAAATCAAATCAACTGAGACCTGGGGTAAGCCAGGGGGACCATATTTTTTTCAAATTTGTCAAGATCACCCCTATGCTTGTAAATATATAATTCCCCCCGGAGTGCATCTCCCATATATCTTAGCCACTCCGCATTTGTGGGCAGGTCTGCAGACAGTGAAATAGGATAAGTCTACATCTTTGAAATAAAGCCCTGGCAATAGCTTCTCCAGTAATTTTTTGTAATTGTAAAGTTTCTAGTATGCCCAGTATACATAGTTTAGAGTCTGTCTGAATTGTTACTTGGAATACTGTATTAAGCGTATGGATAATACCCATCCAATAGGTATGTAGTATAGGCCATTGCCATAATAAATGTATTAAATCTCTATGATTTTTGACATTACACAAGAAACCATCTAGGATACCCACCTTAAAAAGTTTCCAGGGGGTGTGACAGTGGTGGGACTATTAGGGATGCAAAGGTCGCACTTGCGACTGGGCCCTGAGGTCCCTCCACTGTCTAAGGGGCCCCAGCGGGGTTGCTGACCACAGGACTGAGCAGGAAGTGTGAAGCTAAGCAGCTGAATTTGATCATTTGGCTGATGGGCTTCACACTTCCTGCAGTGCACACAAGAGGGGTAAGGGGCGGGAAAAGGAGCAGATTGGCTCTCTCCCATCCATGTGAGGGAGGGGGAACTGTAAAGTGAAGGCTCTAGGCTGTATATGAGAGACGCTCTCAGCTCAGAGTCCAGATCGAGGAGGCACCGATAGGCAGTTATGCAACGTCGCTTCGCCCTGTGGCCACTAGGGGGCGCGTGCGAGCCGCCGGAGGCGCTTGCCCACAGAGCAGATGCAAGTGCCCAGCAGTCACAACCACAGCCGGGCTCCCGCGATCGCTCTGGGCACACGGAGAACCGGATCTGTGTGTGGAAACACAGTTTGCAGTTCTGAGGGGGGAACAGACAGATCATCTGTTCATAGGAGTATGAACAGCGATCTGTCATCTCCCTTGCACAGTCCCATCCCCCCTTCAGTTAAAAAACACACTAAGGAGCACATTAACCCCTTGATTGCCCCCTAGGGGTTAATCCCTTCACTGCCAGTGACATTTTTACAGTTATCAATTTTTTTTTTCATAGCACTGACCGCTGTAAAAATGCCAATGGTTCCAAAAATGTGTCAAAATTGTCCGAAGTGTCCGCCATATTGTCGCAGTCCCGATAAAAAGAAAAAGAAAAATTTGCAAATCGCTGCCATTACTAGTAAAAAAATTAAAAAATGCCATAAAACTATGCCCTATTTTGTAGACGCTATAACTTTTGCGCAAAACAATCAATATACGCTTATTGCGGTTTTTTTTTAACAAAAATATGTAGAAGAATACATATTGGCCTAAACTGAGGAAAAAAAAAATTGTTTATATATTTTTGGGGGATATTATAGCAAAAAGTAAAAAATATTGCGTTTTTTCAAAATTGTCGCTCTTTTTTTGTTTATAGCACAGAAAATAAAAACCGCTAAGGTGATCAAATACCACCAAAAGAAAGCTTTATTTGTGGGGAAAAAAAAAAGGACGTCAATTTTGTTTGGGTGCAACGTCGCACAACCGCGCAATTGTCAGTTAAAGCGACGCAGTGCCGAATCGCAAAAATTGCTCTGGTCAGGAAGCGGGTAAAATCTTCCGGGGCTGAAATGGTTAAAATGGTTGTAAAGGCAGTTTTTTTAATCTTAATGCATTGTATACATTAGGATAAAAAGCCTTCTGTGTGCAGTAGTCCCCCTCAACACTTACCTTAACCCCCTCTAGATCCAGCGATGTTGTAGGAATGTCTCGGCTGCCCTGGATTCCCCTTCATTGGCTGAGACAGCAGCACCATTGGGCTCCCCCTGCTGTCAAAGTCAGTAGGCCAATGAAGAGAAAGGGGCGGGGCGGGGCCGAGCCAGGCCACGGCTCCATGTCAATGCAACATATGAAGGGACAAGCATGAAAATTTCCTGGATGATAGAGCAAATGATGTTCATTTAATCGGTACAGTATTAGTCTGAAAAAAAAAAATCAAAAGACCAAGACCACACATGCTCAGAATCAAAAGAATACATTACAAAACACGATTTGTCTATCACGTTGCTGGACAGCTTAGTCTGGTAAAGTAAATCGAAAAACAGATTTGAAGGCCAAATTAACAAATGAAAATAAAGGGGGGGGGGGGTCTAGCAAAAAATAAAAACCAATGCAGCCACCACAATCAAGAATTGGTAAGCTGCAATATAATAAAATGTTTGTTTTTTAGCTTATTACCACGTTAAGGAGCACTGAACTCTTAAAAGAGTTATGACAAAAGCTTTTTTGGCCCATCTTCTCTTGTGGGTCAGGAGTACACTTACTTTTGCTCTTCTATGACCCCAAATCAGTTGAATGTAGGCTATAACCCACTATCAGCTAATGTGGTGGAGCCATTTCAGGCTCTGGAAAGATCCCATTCATTTTGTCAGGATCCACCCAGTTAACCGATTGACAGCTGTCTCTGCACGCAGCTAAGAGCCGGGGAGCCAGCTGCACTGGCTCCTTTCCCTGCCTGATGCTCCAGAGAGCACTGCAGAAGCAGAGAGCGGTGACTGATGGTCACTGCTATGCAGTGATGCAATTGACAAGTTTTTGGTTTAAGAGCCAATTTTGGACTGGTGCTGCAGCACAGAGGTCAGAATGTAGGTTTAATTTTTTGCAACCCCCTCCTTCTCCTTTAGCCTCTTCCTGGTGGCCACAGGCATATAAGCAGCCTCTCGGCGGGTGGGCTTTAACCCCGAAAGGTCACATATACATGGCCCTAATTATCCACGATACTGTGCTAAGAGCACACGTCCTGCGTGCTCCCAGCAGTCACTGATGGGGACTGGAAAGTTTGTGATGAGGAACTTTCTGATCATGTGGCCGCTATAACAGCCAATCACAGCAGTCACATGACCTGAATGCCTGCCTCCCGGCATCTAGAAGCTTTTAAGGACCCTTTCACACAAGTACCATCTGTTCCAGTCAGCTGGAGATCTGTGACCGAATCCCCTGCTGAACCAGAGCAGAATAGAACGGATGTCACTTTTGCGGCATTTGAGTGTTTTTTCTGTATATGCAAACTGGTGACTTCTAGACCCATGTTGGATCTATAGGCAGGCAGATGTAAATGGACTGGTGTCATGACTTGGAGGTAGTCTGATGGAAACAGACAGGCATCTGTTTACGGTAAATTAGCCACTTGTCCACCATAGGCCAGCATACGTCCTGGACTTTAGGTGGAGATATCTAAATGATGCCTGCAGCTACAGTCATCATTCAGATATCTTTTACAGCCAGCGATTCCCTGCAATGTAAAAGCCATCATAGTGCCCGTTTAGACACTTGATTGCTTCTACAGGACCCTCCCGGCGCCCTCCAGTGCTTCTCCGGTCTCTCGTCCGATCAAGGAACCGGGGATGAAACCGTCGGCACGCCGGTTTAGCATATCTATGACTCTGAGGCCGGAAGCATTGTCATGTCATCAATACCAGTGGCGGCAGATGTAAACACTGGCTTTATTTTTTTTGCTGGAAAGCCTGAGAAAAAAAAATAATGTGTATCTGTATCTATCTATCTATCTATATATATATCCCAGATCTCACGGTCAAGAGGACCAGTCATGCCCTATTCCTATTATAAGGGATGTTTACATACCTTGTAATAGGAATAAAAGTGATCAGAAAAAAAATTCAAAATGTCTTATCTGTTGCCTTAAAAGTCCCATACACAGTATTGGGGGGTACTCCTCTTTACCAATTCAAAAAGGTAAAGTGTAAAAATAAAACAAAAAAAAAAAAAAAACTTTTAAAAGCACCCCATCCCCTAGCGCTTGCACACACGTTCAAACCACACGTGAGGTATCGCTGCAAACGTTCAAGTGAGAGCAATAATTCTAGCCCAAGACTTCCTCTAACTCTAAACTGGTAACCTGTAAAAAAAAAAAAAATGTAAGCGCCGCCTATGGATATATTTAAGCATCGTAGTTTGTGGCCATTTCACTAGCGTGCGGATGTTAGCAGTCTCTTTACTTGGCGTAACATCTTTCACATTATAAAAAAAGAAAAAAAAAAAAATGTAAAAAAAGGGGGTAAATATTGAGTTTTTTTAAATTCATGAAAGTTCCCCCCCCTCAAAAAAAAGTGGTGTGTGTGTGTGTATATATATAAAGGCCAATGAGTTTCTGGACTCCTGACAGACCCTTGCATCTTGCATCCAGTGCTGCACTGGCGTTTCTGGATTCTGAGTCATGGGGAAAGCAAAAGAATTGTCAAAAGGATCTGCGGGAAAAGGTAGTTGAACTGTATAAAACAGGAAAGGGATATAAAAAGATATCCAAGGAATTGAGAATGATAATCAGCAGCGTTCAAACTCTAATCAAGAAGTGAAAAAATGAGGGGTTCTGTTGAAACCAAACCACAGTCAGGTAGACCAACTAAGATTTCATCAACTGCCAGGAAAATTGTTCGGGATGCAAAGAAAAACCCACAAATAACTTCAGGTGAAATATAGGACTCT
Organism: Lithobates clamitans; assembly: GCA_037952925.1. Classification (NCBI taxonomy): domain Eukaryota; kingdom Metazoa; phylum Chordata; class Amphibia; order Anura; family Ranidae; genus Lithobates; species Lithobates clamitans. The sequence goes on from JBBGZY010000992.1 coordinate 6,179,656, forward strand.
CTGAAAACATGTGGTGTGACTGTTTCAAGATGCACAATAAGGAGACACTTGAAGAAAGATGGGCTGCATGGTCAAGTCGCCAGAAGAAAGTCATTACTATGCAAATGCCACAAAGTATCTCGCTTACAATACACCAAACAGCATAGTGACAAGCCTCAAACCTTCTGGTACAAAGTCATTTGGAGTGACGAGACCAAAATTTAGCTTTTTGGCCACAACCATAAACGCTACATTTCGAGAGGAGTCAAAAAGGCCTATGATGAAAGGTACAGAAGTGGATTGCTGATGTTTTGGGGATGTGAGCTACAAAAAAGGCACAGGAAATTTGGTTAAAATTGTTGGCAAGATGAATGCAGTATGTTATCAAAAAATATTGGAGGAACATTTGCATTCATCAGCCAGGAAGCTGCGCATGGGACGTACTTGGACATTCCAACATGAGAATGATCCAAAACACAAGGCCAAGTCTATCTGTCATTGGCTACAGCAGAATAAAGTGAAGGTTCTGGAGTGGCCATCTCAGTCTCCTGACCTCAATATCATTGAGCCACTCTGGGGAGATCTCAAATGTGCAGTTCATGCAAGACAGTCCAAGAATTTACAGGAACTGAAGGCATTTTGCCAACAGGAATGGGCTTTACCATCTAAGAAGATAAAGAGTCTCATCCACAAATACCACAAAAGACTTCAAGCTGTCATTGATGTTAAAGGGGGCAATACATGGTATTAAGAACTGGTGTATGTTCCCCACACCCTCAATCCCAAAGCACCTTGCCCCACCATGCTAATGAGGACAAGGGCCTCTTCCCAACAACCCTGGTAGGCGGTTGTCTGTACCTGGGAGCGGGGGGGGCTTATCGGAACACGCCCCCCCCCCCCATGTGAATGGATATCGGGTACAGTGCCTTGCGCCTTGGCATTTTTTGTGTTTTGTTGCCTCACAGCCTGGAATTAACATGGATTGTTTCAGGATTTGCATCATTTAATTTACAGAACATGCCCACAACTTTGAAGTTTTTTTTTTTTTTTTTTTATTGTGAAGCAAACAATAGGACAAAATAACAAAAAAAGTAAATGTGCATAACTATTCACCCCCTAAAGTCAATACTTTGTAGAGCCACCTTTTGCAGCTATCACAGCTCCAAGTCGCTTTGGATAAGTCTCTATGAGCTTGCCACATCTCACCACTGGTATTTTTGCCCATTCCTCCTTGCAAAACTGCTCCAGCTCCTTCAAGTTGGATTGCGCTTGTGAACAGCAATCTAAGTCTGACCACAGATTTTCTATTGGATTGAGGTCTGGGCTTTGACTAGGCCAGTGATGGCAAACCTTGGCACCCCAGATGTTTTGTAACTACATTTCCCATGATGCTCATGCACTCTGCAGTGTAGTTGAGCATCATAGGAAATGTAGTTCCAAAACATCTGGAGTGCCAAGGTTCGTCATCACTGGACTAGGCCATTCCAACACATTTAAATATTTCCCCTTAAACCACTCAAGTGTTGCTTTAGCAGTGTGTTTGGGGTCATTGTCCTGCTGTAAGGTGAACCTCCGTCCTAGCCTCAAATCACACACAGAGTGGTACAGGTTTTGCTAAAGAATATCCTTGTATTTAGCACCATCCATCTTTCCCTCAAGTCTGACCAGTTTCCCAGTCTCGACTGCTGAAAAAAATCCCCACAGCATGATGCTGCCACCACCATGTTTCACTGTGGGGATGGTGTTCTTTGGGTGATGTAATGAGTTTGCGCCAGACAGTGTTTTCTTTGATGGCCAAAAAGTTCAGTTTTAGTCTCATCAGACCAGAGCAGCTTCCTCCATACATTTTGGGAGTCTCCCACCTGCCTTTTCGCAAACTCAAAAAGTGCCATTTTGTTTTTTGCTGAAAGCAATGGCTTTCTTCTGGCCACTCTGCCATAAAACCCAACTCTTTGGAGCATACGGCTTATTGTTGTCCTATGCACAGATACTCTAGTCTCTGCAGCTCCTCCAGGGTTACCTTAGGTCTCTGTGCTGCCTCTCTGATTAATGCCCTCCTTGCCCGGTCCATGAGTTTTGGTGTGCGGCCGTTTCTTGGCAGGTTTGCTGTTGTGCCATGTTCTTTCCATTTGGTTATGATAGATTTGGATTTTTTTTTTTTTTTTATAACCTAACCCTGACTTGTACTTCAACAACATTGTCCCTTACTTGTTTGGAGAGTTCCTTGGTCTTTCAAAAAGGTGTGTATATGTAATGACAGATCATGTAACACTTAGATTGCACACAGGTGGACATCATTTCACTATTTATGTGACTTCTGAAGGTAATTGGTTGCACTAGAGCTTTTTTATGGGCTTCATAACAAAGGGGGTGAATACTTGCCAATTTTTTTATTTCTGAAAATAAGTTTTATGTATATATTTTTCTAATTTTACTTCACCAACTTAGACTATTGTGTTCTGAGGCATCACATACAATTCAGATTAAAAAAAAAAACATTGAACTAAAGGCTGTAATGTAACAAAATAGGTAAAAAGCCAAGGGGGGTGAACACTTTTGCAAGTCACTGTACATCGTACCCCTACCTATTCACCAAAAAAAATAAAATAAAACAGTGAAATGTTAAAATACAAGAGCCAGTTGTTGACAAGTCCTTTATTAAATAAGAATTCCGGAGCCATCTTCTTCCTCGCCACCAGTTACCCACTAAGAACCAAAAAAAAGTCGGTCTTGTCCTGATGCGGTCTTCCTCCTTTGTGATGTCCCTGCTGTCTGACACCTCTTATATAAGCATAGGGTGTGGCCATCCAAGCCGCCCCTTGTGACATCGCAACGGGGACATCACAAAAATGGGGCTTCCAGATTCCGATAAGCCCCCGACAACCACCGACCAGGGTTGTCGGGAAGAGGCCCTTGTCATCAAGCAGAAAAAAGATTTAAAGGGCAATAGAATTTTGTGTGATAACTCACATTAATATCCCATAAAATACTGTTCACCTGGTGTAGGTAGTGTCGTTCTAGTCTATAAACTGCATATATAATCAAAAAGTTGTCCCAACTATAGCAGTGGAAGACCAGAAGATTAAAATGAGCAAACACAGCATACAGTGTGGACATAGTAGAAAAGATCATTAAAAAAAAAAAAAAAAAAAAAAAAAAATCGACTACTCCATTGGAGGTACTTAATTAAGCAAATAAACAAGATGTGCACGCAGTGGCTACTGCGCTGAATAGTCAATGGATATGGCAACACAATGCACATAGACAAGAGACAAAAAACAATAACACATAAAACAAACTATCGTCCGGACACCAGATAATCTATGCACAGCTGTTCATGCCACGATAATTCGTCGTGTGTAGTAATAAAGGTAAATATATGGTATGAACACCCATGCAGAGGTCCCTGGAGGCTCAAGCCTGCTGGAAAACTATTAAGAATGGAAAGGGAGGGATAGGGAGAACTTCCACTGATAATAAGCGCTAATCTGCCGATGGTGTACAATGAGAATCCTGTTCCAGGCTCTATAGAAGACTGCGGTGTCCCGCATGTGAGCAATTAAGACAGTGGAGCTGGGGAAAGAGAGAGAAAAGGGTAACCATGGACCGCTGAACAATTGAGCCCTTAGAGCAGTTCAGGTTGTCATTTCATATCCACACATCCATCAAATGGCAAGACAAGACCTGCAGTTCATGTTCAATATGGAGTATTGGATGATAGGGGTAGTTAGCCTTGTCACTCCACCATACAGTACATGCAATATTGGTCGCTATTGAGTGCAAACTCCAGCTATACAAAACCCTCCTGGGACTATGCCCACCTCAATTTGATGGCCTCAGATGGTAACCTCCTCCACAGTTTCTAAAAGTCCTCCTGCTGTCATAAGGTATAGGCGCTGAAAAGCGCATGCATCCTCCAGTCCTCTATCTCGTAACCCACTCAGCACTGCTCCAGCCTCCCTGGCTCGCAGCAAGCTCCCTTCCGTGACATGGTGGAAAAGAAGTGACGTCAATGCGTTCCGCAAATGGATCACGTAGCTTCGTCTGGGCAACCAACAGCCAGGGATGTCAGGGAGAGGCCCTTGTCCTCAGCATTGTGACAAGGTGATTTGGAGTTTGGGGCGCAGAGCTCCCCCTGCCCCAAAGCACCCCCCCACCCCCATGTTGAGGGCATGTGGCCTGGTATGGTCCAGGAAGGGTGGGCTCACTCGTCCCCTTCCTTTCTTGACCTACTGGGCAGCATGCTCAGAAAGAGGTCTGGTATGGATTTGGGGGGGGGGGGGGCGCCATTTTTTTTTTTGCATGGGGGGGTCCCCTCAGAATCCATACTAAACCCAAAAGGCCTAGTGTGGGCCTGGGGGAGAACCCCACGCCGTTTTTTCACCAATTTTTGTTGCCTGTAATTTTTTTTTTAACATTCAGCTTTTAGCGGGGAAGCCTGCTGACAGCTGATGACTGATGACTTGAAAAATAAAAACTGCAAAAGAACATCAAAAATCGCATAACGCACACAACTTCAGGAGTGATTCCATTGAAGTCTATTAAATGCAAAACGCTAAAAAAATTCCCAACCCTTTTCAAAAACGCACCAGCCGTAAAACGCATAAATATGAACCTGTACTATAGGAAAACATGTTAAATATACTGTAGTGCATTTCTGCAAACTGCAAAACGCACTAAATTGCATAGATGTGAACCTAGGGTTAAAGGGAGTGCTTGTTACCTGCATAAAAGACCTGTCCACAGAAGCAATCAAGCAGATTCCAATCTCTCCACCATGGCCAGAACCAAAGAGCTGTCCAAGGATGTCAGGGACAAGATTGTAGACCTACGCAAGGCTGGAATAGGCTACAATACCATCGCCAAGCAGCTTGGTGAGAGGGTGACAACAGTTGGTATGATTATTTGCAAATGGAAGAAACACAAAATAACTGTCAACGTTCCTCGGTCTGGGGCTCCATGCAAGATCTCACCTCGTGGAGTTTTAATGTTCACGAGAATGGCGAGGAATCAGCCCAGAACTACATGGGAGAATCTTGTCAATGACCTCGAGGCAGCTGGGACCATAGTCACCAAGAAAACAATTGGTAACCCTACATTGTTAAAGTGGTGTTCCGGCCGAAATGATACTTTTTAAATAAAAATACCCCTATAATACACAAGCTTAATGTATTCTAGTAAAGTTAGTCTGTAAACTAAGGTCTGTTTTGTTTACAGCGTTAGTTTGTTATTTTATAAACTTACAGCAGGCCGTGGCCATCTTAAGTGTGGGCATCTGAAGCCAGACTGTATTTCTTTCTGGATCTCATCCTTGCAGATCTCGCACAGTGCAGCACAAGCAGTGTAATAGGTTTCTGGTCAGGTTTCCATAGCAACGGCAGTTTCAGAGGAAGTTGCCGCCCCTTCCCAGAAGGCATTGCAAACAGGAAATGATGCGATGGACCGCGGCCAGGGAGGAGGAAGTGAAAAATGAATACAGCAGATATACAGTAGGTGCTGAGAAAAAAAATTTAAAAAATATCCAATTTGTTTACAGTGCACAGTTTAGTGAGGGATGCTGAAGAGTTGTAAAAGTGGGTGGAACTCCACTTTAAGGATTGAAATCCTGCAGAGCCCGCAAGGTCCCCTGCTCAAGAAAGCACATGTACAGGCCTGTCTGAAGTTTGCTAATGACCATCTCAATGATTCAGAGGAGAACTGGGTGAAAGTATTGCAGTCAGATGAGACCTAAATCAAGCTCTTTAGCATCAACTCAACGTGTTTGGAAGAGGAGGAATGCTCCCTATGACCCCAAGAACACCATCTCCACCATCAAACATGAAGGTGGAAACATTATGCCTTGTCTGTTTTTCTGCTAAAGGGACAGGACAACTTCACCGCATCAAAGAGCCAATGGACTTGGGCGAGAACCTCCTTTCCTCAGCCAGGGCATTGAAAATGGGGCATGGATGGGTATTCCAACATAACAATGACCCCAAACACACAGCCAAGGCAACATAGGAGTGGTTTAAGAAGAAGCACATTAAGGTCCTGGAATGGCCTAGCCAGTCTCCAGACCTTAATCCCATGGAAAATATGTGGAGGGAGCCAAAAGTGAGTAACCAAACGTCAGCCTCGAAAACCTTAATAACTTGGAGAGGATCTGCAAAGAGGAGTGGGACAAATTCCCTCCTGAGATGTGTGCAAACCTGGTGGCCAACAACAAGAAATGTCTGACCTTTGATTGCCAACAAGGGTTTTGCCATCAAGTACCAAGTCAAATACTTATTTCACTCATTAAAATGCAAGTCAATTTATAATTTTTTTTTTAAATAAGTTTTTCTGGATATTTTTGTGGTTATTCTGTCTCCAAGACCCCTTTCACACTGGGGCGGTTTGCAGGCGTTAAAAATACCGCCTGCAAACCGCCCCTAAACAGCCTCCGCTGTTTGTTCAGTGTGAAAGCCCGAGGGCTTTCACACTGAAGCGGTGCGCTGGCAGGACGGTAAAAAAAGTCCTGCACGCCGCATCTTTGGAACGGTGAATTCACCACTCCTGCCCATTGAAATCAATGGGACAGCGCGGCTATACCGCGGTTATAGCCGCGCTGTACGAGGGGTTTTAACCCTTTTTCGGCCGCCAGGGGGGGGTTAAAACCGCACCGCTAGCGGCCGAATACCGCAGTAAAACAGCACTAAAAATAGCGCTGTTTTACCGCCGACGCCCCCTACCGCCCCAGTGTGAAAGGGGCCTCACTGTTAAAATAAATCTACCATTAAATTATAGACTGATCATTTCTTTGTCATTGAGCTAACGTACAAAATCAGCAGGGGATCAAATACTTATTTTCCTCAGTGCGAGTGTACACATGCTTTTTTTGTTTTGGGGGGGGGGGGGGGGGTTGATCAAATAAATTTTCTAGCAAGCAAAAAAAAAAAAAAAAATTTCACATATGAGAGAAATGTCAGAATTGGCCCAGTTGGCAAGTGATTAAATACCACCACCCCCCACCCCACAGATTTGCAATTAGGTTTTGATCAGGTCCGTCAAAAAATAAAAAAGATGAACGGACCCCTTTGGACTGCCCACACGAAAGGGGCCTAATGTTTTCGGGCTTCCCGCTGCAAGGGTCTTATTTGACTACTTCCCAGGTATGCCCCTAGGGGCCTCAGACTTTCCTGATATGTGTACTCGTTTTGGGTCAGTGAAGTCAGGGAATCAGCACGACAGAGAGGTCAGCCTCCATATTTCCCTTAGGAGCTTTCAAAATATATTAAGAAAAGTGGACAGAACAAAATGTACTTGAAAACTTGTAAACATGTTTTCCCACTCATGTAATTAGCAACATTTGAACCGTTTCTCTCTTCTGCAGTGGACAACTTGCAGTCCTTTCCACTTCTAACTGTAAGCAGTTATAGACACAGCAGCTATTATGCTCATCCAACGGTCTTCAACAGACTTTTCCATTCCATCTATCAATCCAGGTACTTCTGTGTCACAACCCCAGCACTCTAAATATTCCCTGCACGTAGCAGGAACATCTCAGAGAGAATATCTGGGCCATGGCAGTACACAAAGAAATGATCGTTTGCCTCATCTCAGAGTGTTTGGAATAAACAACAAAATACAAAGTTAACATATTTCTTCATTAGTTTGATATACAAGATGAAATGCTGTGCCAAACTGCACATCCTGTTAACTATTTCAGTTTGAAGTCACCACCCTAGCATGACTTACTTTTTTTATTATACGAGAACAGAACGTGTTAAAGTAACTAGACTTATTTTCAGCAAGCACACAATCTGAGTCCACATTTTTAGCATTTTCCAGACATTTTTGGGCCCGTTCACACTGTTAGCGTGCAATTAGTGTCCACTGGGCAGCAGCGACTAGTGGTGCCTTATATCTTACAAACAAGACACAGATTACATTTTTTTTTAAGCCTTATTGCAAGTGCACAAAACGTACGCTCCATTCAGGACATTGCAAAGCAGTGCAACCTGCAGTGCCATCCCGTGCACTACGGAAAAATGCAGCATGTCTGCAATTTGCCACAATGCACCACACCAGTGTCATGATGTGAATGAGGCACAAAAAAAAAACAAAAAAAAAAAAAACGACAATAACAAAACATATGATGGGACTTTCATACTGCAGACTGAAAACAGCAAATTAAATTCAAGAAGTTAAAATGGAACTTCACTCTCCCAATCCACATTGAAGATTCAAAATAATCATACTGCTAGCATTAGTCAAGTGATAGGAAAGTGTACCATATTTACTTGTTTTACCTTTTTTTTTTTCCACATTTTAGTTACGTCCTGTTTTTTGCCTAGTCAAATGAGGTCATACATCCCAGCAGTCTTCAGGAGGAGAGGGGGGGGGTTCTCTCAGCTCCTGCCTGCAAGCCTGAACTAAGGGCAGATGAATTCCAGGAAGTAATGCTACATGAATCATTTGCCCTTACTCAAGATGGCCACCGCCAGAAATGCTAGAGGGTGTTTTTCAAAGTGATTTCTCTACAAAATAACGCATGGAGACATGGATGGACGGGTTTGCTTTTATTATTAAAAATGAATTAAATAGTGTTTTCGGTTTGTAGTGCTCAAATGTAGTGAAGATCTGCTTTAAAGTATAACTAAAGGCAAGTTTTGACTAGAGTGAAGCAGGGTAAGAACACCTGGCAGCTTTTTATTGACAACTGTGCCCCCATTAGGAATATTCAAATTCTCTATTTGTCCTGTTCATCAAAAGTGAAAGAATATCACCAGTGCAGGAATAGAGAGGAAATCTTACAATGGGGACACTAGTTACGGTTAAAACCAGGACATCCCTTTTTTTTGGGGGGGGGGGTTCCTTTCACTTCCTCTTCTGGCTATGGGACAGGAAGTGAAATCTCCCCAATGGCACAAAGCCCATGGAGAAAACAAAAAAAAAAACAAAAAACAGTCACTACAAGGGCACGTAGAGAACAATTGTTTTCTATGTGCTATTCTAATATTACTGTTCACACTATCAGGCGATCCAGGTACCATACCTCAAAATCCAACATAATAAAAACCATGGATTTGAATGAGAAATCTTAGGAAAAGTCATCTGAAAATTCTTAGAACATTCTAATGTCGTTAAAAAGATTTCATTTGTTTTTAACATATGATTTTTGAATGGATTATACCAAACCAAAACCACATACAGCGTTATAAATTTGTTTGAGAAAAATTCTCATTCTGCTCCTTCAAATTTTTTTTGCCACTGCAGTGGAAAATGGTCGATTTGACCCACTAATGAGTCAAAGAAATTAAACATACTTTCTTCTTTTCCTAGGAATTTTCATTCAAAATAATATCGATCTTTGGCCAGCTTCACTTAGGTTTTTTTTTTTATGCTGGATTTTGGGGATGGGTTGCCTGGCTCACCCATTAGCCTGAACAATAATATAGGAATATTGGAACAGTGCATAGAAAACAATTGCTCTCCATTTGCCCTTGCGGTGGCTAGCTTTGGATCCAGTGCAGAAAAATGCAGTTACTGTGAATGGGGTCTTTCACACATGTACTTGTACACCGTTTAATATTTCCATGTGGATAATTCATATTCACACACATGTGATCAGCCTACTGTCTGCCAAGCACATGAAAATATCCACAGGAATAAAACCATACCTTGAAATTGTATTGTTTTTTGAATAGTTGAACACGCTAACAAAAAGTAACAGAGAAGTAAAAAAGATTGCATCTCCTTTGAGAAATCGGATGTGGCCATCTACATTTTACCACCAAATAAATGGGAGTTAGTCAGCACTGTTAGTTTTGTGGGTTCCAGCAAATTTCATGGACGTAGCTCAGAGCCCTTGATAGAACCAACAAACAGAAGCAAAGTTTTGTTTATGAAAGACAATAATACCATGCGCCTCTGACAACCAGAAGCATGAACACATGCTTGAAGTGGACCACTAAAGCCAGAAGGTTTTTTTATGTTAACTACTTGCCGACCAGCCGTTGTTATGCGGCAGCAGGTTGGCACCCCCTGCGCGAATTGACGTAACTGTACGGCGGGCGCTTTAGGGGTTAACGTCAGAGCCGATGCATGTGGCCACGATGTCCACCAGGAGAACAGGGATCCGTCAATGGGAAGTAGAGAGATCTGCTGTTCCTAGTAATCAGGAACAGCGATCTCTCTATTCCCTGTCACTACACTGCCCCCCAGTTAAAAACACATCCCTAGGGAACACTTAACCCCTTGATCACCCTAGTGTTAACCAATTGTAAACCAATCAATAAATGCTTATTGCGATTTTTTTTACCAAAAATATGTAGAAGAGTACATATTGGCCAAAACTGATGAAGAAATTTCACATTTTACATTTTTTTTTTTTGGGATATTATAGCAAAAAAAAAAAATTTTTTTTCTTCAAAATGGTTGGTCTTTTTTGTTTATAGCGCAAAAAATAAAAACCGCAGAGATAAGTAATCAAAAACCACCAAAAGAAGGCTCTATTTGTGGGGAAAAAAAGGACATCAAATTTGAGTACAGCGTTGTGCAATTGTAAGTTAAAGTAATGCAGTGCTATATCGCAAATATGGCTTGGTCATTAAGGGGGCAAATCTCCTGGTCCTTAAATGGTTAATGCATCCTATGCATTAAGGTAAAAAACCTTGTGGCTGCAACTCCCCCTCAGACCCCCTAATACTTACCCGAGCCCCATCTCGATCCAGCGATGTGCATGAGAGCAGTGGATCTCCCTGGTCTCGCTCTTCTCATTGGCCCACATAGCAGCAGGAGCCCTTGTTATCACAGCCAGTAAGCCAATGAGGAGAATGGGGTTGGGGCCAAGCCTGTGTCGTGTGTGAGACTGGACAAGATCCATTCACAGGAGTGCGGCTCGGCTTGCTATTGGGGGCATGTGGCAGGGGGTGGGTTGGGAGGACACAGGCCTCAGGCGGGGAACCCAAAAAGAAGAGGACCGGGGGTGCTCTGTGCAAAAAACTTTACACAGAGCAGGCAAGTATGTTTGTAAAACAAATAAAAAAAAAAAAAAAACTTACAACCTTTTTTTGAATCGCTTTAACGCAAGCATAACCAGATTGCAACAGCAAAAGACAACACAGCTCCAACATTACTCATCATTGACAGAGAAACACTCAAAACATTTTTTTTTTTTTTTTTTTTTATCAAAAGCAGTTTGAAAGTGGCTGGTAAGCCCAGAACAAAATAAGTGCACATTCAGACAAAAGCTGACATAACTCCTGACCTCCACATCTCTCCCGGATAAAGCAAGCACATAGAGGTCATCAAGAGAAACCAGTGAGAACTGCAGAAACCAGTGAGAACTGCAGGGGACCCAGAAAAGCGACACTCCTGGAAGCGGGGTTACTCAGCAGACCACAAGGAGCAGTTTCTCAACAATGCAGTGGGGGCTCAGGGGCATCAGAACTTCCCATACACACGATTCTTTACGGACAACTGCTTTACCTGCTATTTTACTTTGATGACAGAGCCCTCTTAAAAAGGCAATAACCCCACACTGAGAAAACTGTGCTCTAAATTCCAGAGAAGATATGTAGTACCTTCGATCTGGCCAGAATATTGGAAAAACCACTTTCCCATATACTGACACCTCCTGTGTATATCACTGCAGAAACTTTCATGTAGTGACCAATCTTGGCATGATGGGCATGGCACATCACAACAAGATTTTCTCAATCACAGTTGGGTAAATAGTAAAACTTTCCCATATGCACCACAGAGCTGTACTTTACACTGACACACACCAAGCTTAGTCATCTGGCTGAAAGCCCTCACTGGTTTATAACACAAACTAATAGATTCAGTAGCATTTTGCAGAAAAGACTGAGACAAATCACCCCTTACCATCAAAACAACTTCTAATTTTATATATTAATAAATATATATATATATACACACATCATTTCTAGACTAGCCACAGAACTTATGATCAAATTAAAAACAAAAAAACGTAGATCTGTAGACTATCTATATATACCCCGTTTCCCCGAAAATAAGACCTAGCGTGATTGTCGGCGATGGCTGCAATATAAGCCCTACCCTGTTTCCCCGAAAATAAGACCTACAAAGGACTTTAACTAGGGCTTATATTGCAGCCATCACCGAGAGAGAGAGATATGGCACAAATAGAAAAAGATTAAAAAAAAAAAAAAAAAAAAAACTTCATACCTCTGTTGATCCTGCCAGTCATTTCCAAATACCTGCAATAAATAAAAAATAAAAGTGAGGGTCAATAATAGCCGGTCCCCAGTTTTAAGAGGTGAGGCTCGCCACACCAATACACCACATTTGCATAAATGCAAATCCCTGGGTAATCTATTATGGAAATGTTGACACTTGACTTAAGTGTCAAGAGCAGATCCTATACCCATCTTTAAACTGCATGGAAAGGCTGCGCACACCTCAGGCACCTTTCTGGAGGCCTTCAGTGGTTTAACCTCTTGCCAACCCCCATCAGTACATTTACTGTGGCAAGTCGGCTCATACAGGCACAATCACGTACCTGTACGTCGTGGCTCTCTTCCGGGTCCGCGCGTGCACCCCGAAACTTAAGCTGCCATTCGCTGCAGCACAAGCCAATCAGCAGGTCCCACCCAGTGATTTATGGCCAGCACCCGCTGAGACAGCAGCGCTGTGCCTTTTTTTTCCCCTGCAAGGCAGGGAATAAAAACCGGCACATTGCTGCTTAAAAAACAGCACACACATTAATCACTTCTTAGGTACACCGTTAACCCTTTGATCGCTCTAGATTTAACCCCTTCCCTGCCAGTGACATTAGTAAAGTGACTGCATATGTTTAGCAGTGATCACTGTATCAGTGTCAATGGAGATGTCAGTTCCCACAAAGTGTCAGATTGTCCTGCTGCACTCACAGTCCCACTATAAGTTGCTGATCACCACCATTAGTAGCATAAAAAAAAAATTAAAAAAATCACAGTATAAACATACCTTTATTGGGATTTTTTTTTTAACCAAAGACATGCAGCAGAATACATTGTGCCCAAAATTTATGAAGAAATATAATTTTTTTAATTGGATATGCTTTATAGCAGAAAGTAAAAAAAACCTTCAAAATTCTGTCTTTTTTCGTTTATAAATCGCAAAAAATAAACCCAGGGGTGATCAAATATTACCAAAAGAAAACTCCAATTGTGTGAAAAAAAAAAAAAGGATTGTTTGGGTACAGCTTTGCATGACCGTGCAATTACCAGTTAAGGAGCTCAAATGAACCTGTCAGGGCAAAAAAAAATAAAAAATCTATGCAACCTATGCCCATGTTGATCTACCACAAATTCAGTGTGCTCCTAATAGGAACTAAACTCCCAGCAGCTGCCCTTGGAAAAATTTTATAGCCCTGGTGATAATTTCACATGGAGTAATAAAAGCCCTTTTCCCCAATACTCTTTATTCATTATGAAACATGTAATACAAAGTAAGCCATAAGTGCTTTTAGATTGTACAATTTCCAACACAGGGTTTGTAACATATTCATGTGGAACACGCTCAGGACCAACACCATACTAACAAACCAATTCTCAGGTGTCCGAGATAAAATGGGAAGCCGTTTCTTATACAGGAAAAGGGTATAAGAAAATATTCTGAACATATGTCTGAACATAGTTACATAGTTAGTAAGGTTGAATAAAGACACCAGTCCATCCAGTACAACCTGAGTGAGTGTGGGTGCATGTCTACAATTGTCCCTATCCCTGTACATTGTGTCTCATTAAGATGCTCATCTATATCATTATTTATTTAAAGTACCCATATAGCACTGTCAATTTTACGCAGCTCTCTACATACATTTTAGGAATTTAACTTTTGGCCTTAGTTCTTTCCCACTTTACTGGAACACCCCTTTTGGTAACTTGTAGCTCAATTCTTCAGAATGTTCTTTTTATCGATTCCTTTCTCTGAAATAACATGTTTTATTACTAGTATGTTCATTACCCAAGTGTGGTTATCTTTTTCTGGAGTTAGGGCCAGTTCACACCAGATGCAGTTCTGTGTGCTTTTTGTCTTCACTAAAAAAGCATGCAGTGTTTTCCATGTATTCATTCCAATGGCTCTAGTTCACACCATGCAGTCAGTTTCCGGTGGAGAAACGGATTGGAAAATGACTGCATGGTGTGAACGAGAGCCATTGGAATACCTGGAAAACGCTGTGCATGCATTTTGTGCAGAAGATGTATTTTTACCATTGCAACTGAACCCCCTTTGGCATGCAATGCACCCGATTGCGACAAGGTAGTACGGCAATGAGAGGTTTAAATCAGGTGTGAAGAGGGAACACCGGGCGCCACTGTCTGACGATCTTTGACTTCTCTCGTGTTGGTCAGGTAGCTCTCCACCTCTTTCAGGCTGCCTACCTCTGATGTAGACTGTTTTAACCATTAGTTAAACTGTGTTTAACTAACTAGACTGTTTTATTGCAAAATCTCAATTGCCACCACTTATGAATCCTCTGGAGAAAAATGTAGTATCTTTTCTCCTAAAAATGCACATAAGAATCCTGTGCCTGTTTGCTTCCGCACTGCACTGGCAGTGATCTTACCATGGTCCAAGTACCTGGCATTGACAGAGTCTTATGTGAATGTTGCTGAACTACATCTCCCAGTATTGAGCAATACACAAGCAAAAAAACTGGCTTCAATTACAAATAGAGGAATAAAAATGTTCACAACTGATAGAAACTGGATTTTTGAGGTTTCTTCAATACTCAATTCCACAAAACCACTGTAAAGAAAGTACTTGCATCTGCTGACTGTCAGCTTGGGACACTCACAACAGCTAAGGCTGCCAAACAATACAGACACTGTGCCAGCTCCGTGTCTTCTTATAAACCGTATCCATCACGAGATACACTTACATTTCAATCTAGCAGCTTTTAGCTTTCCCAGGGGAAGAATATTAAATGCATGCAATGTGAATAAGACATTAGAACGCCGCCTAAGATCCTACGTCTACATAGTCATAAGACAAGTGATGTAAGGTGTTTATAAAAGAATTTCATCATTTCTTTTCTGAGAAACAGTACAGGTTTGACAGACTTCTAATAGGTGATGAGCATCACTCACACACCTCAGTGAACAGGCTGTGTGGGGTCGGTATCCTAAGAAACCAAGGCGCAGTATCTGTCAAGTGGCAGCCATCCAATCAGTTTTATAAATATATTGCATCAGGTAGAATGCAAAGGGTACTAACACTAAACAGATTATATGGACCTTGAGTATTAACAGGCTCTTACCAAGGCTGCCCATAGAGGACTATTTTTTTTCCTGATCAGTCAGTAGGCTGATTTGAAAAAAAAAAAAAAGTACAAATTCCTCCATCCACAAAAGCAAGGTGGATGGAGGAGGAATGCTCCCTGTTGGGATATTGCATTCTGACAATATCTGTAAGCTGGCTTCACTTCCTGATTCCCTTACTAAAGATGGCGGCGGCAGCACCTGAGGGACAGATCGGCTTCGGGTGCCGACATCGCGGGCGCCCTGGACAGGTAAGTGTCCATATTTTAAAAGTCAGCAGCTGCAGTATTTGTAGATATTGACTTTTTTTTTTAAATCGGCGGAACTCCCCTTTAAAAGGGGAAAAAATAAAAAAAATTTACAAACTTCGCTGCCAAAGTGTATCCATTAGAGATGACTGCAGGTAAATCGCTGGCTGTGCATACAGCTGCAGCCACCGCAGATCTGTCATTGAAGTGAAGTGTACAGGGTTCAGCAGCTGCAGCTAGCTACTTTGCTGGTGGCAACTTCAGCAGTAAAATTCTTGCAGCTGTCATTCGCAGCAGGGCTAGTCACCCATGCAAATGTAGCTTTATACTAGTGCTCATTATCACAGGGATAGAAAATGAGAAATCCAAAATGTTATTTGTCACTGCAACAAAAGATGGGGAAAAAACAACCAACACCTTTCAATGGGAATGGCGATAACTTTATCATAGGGGATTTCCCCTCACGTCTTGCTGCGTTGCTGTATAGAAACTGAAAGAAAGCTCTGAATGAAACACAGTGGAGAAGAAAAAAACCTGACAGAGGATTTAACCATACCCTATTCTATGTAAGGCAAAAAGAAAAATAAAGATATACTTTAAGCAAAGCCAATTCCATTATATGTTAAACTACATAAATACTTGTTTTTTTGTAGTTTCTGGTGATCACATTGGTGGTGGTGCGGGTAAACACAGATCCTAAATCATGCCTCACCATCATTAAAGCAGAGTTCCAGCCAAAAACACAACTAGGTCTTAAATAAAAGACCACTTTTTTTCCCAACCCCCGAAGGCTTTATTGCCGGTGTTCTGCCGAGAAAGTTCCTCTCGGCGGATAAGAACCCCCCTCTACTGCGCAGGCGCAGCGCTTGCGCAGTAGGAGTCGGCGGAAATAGCCGAAGCCGAATAGACTAGAAATCAGCTGTACACAGCGCCTGTAAGAGGGCCCCTCGTGGGCTCGCTTCGCTCGCCACGCTTCGTGCACGGCCTCGCTCGGCACTTTTTTATTCTCCCTCTAGGTTCACTTGGGTGGTGGGGCTGCGCCATGTACAGCTGATTGAAGTTTTTCAGCTTCGGCTATTTTCGGCGGCTGCTAGTCCTTCGTACTGCGCAAGCGCTGCGCCTGCGCCGTACAGGGGGTCCTTATCCGCCGGGGGAACTTTCTCGGCAAGACACCGGTGTCCCTTAGTTGCACTGGCGGCACCTGCACCATCAAGTAGATTAGTACAAATGTGTCATTTGTAACAGGCGGTCAGAAACAAAGTACTCACAAAAGGCAATATTTACATGTTATGTATCAATATACAGTCCCCAGGATAGGTATTTATATAAGCCAGGGGTAGGCAACCTTTTGAGCACAGTGTGCAAAATGTTTTCAAAGAAATTGACTGTGCCGATGTTATAACAAAAAAAAAAAAAAAGTCAACTTAACACACTCAATCATAAAAGGATTTTTTAAAAAGTAAATGCTGTAAACTACTTTAGTAGTGAGAAATTAACATCCTGCACTCTCACACCTCAGATCAGCCCCAATTCCTGCAACTCCACACTTCAGATCACTGTACCCCCTGCAAATCTGCCCCCCCACTGTAACCCGCTGCTCCCATAATACACCTCTTTTCACATCTGCCCCACCCCCTGTAACCCCCTGCTCACCTACCCCACCACTGTAACCCCCTGCTCACCTGCCCCCCCCCCCCCCCACTGTAACCCGCTGCTCCCATAATACACCTCTTTTTACATCTGCCCCACCCCCTGTAACCCCCTGCTCACCTACCCCACCACTGTAACCCCCTGCTCACCTGCCCCCCCCCCCCACTGTAACCCGCTGCTCCCATAATACACCTCTTTTTACATCTGCCCCACCCCCTGTAACCCCCTGCTCACCTACCCCACCACTGTAACCCCCTGCTCACCTGCCCCACCAATGTAACCCCCCCCCGCTCCCCTAATACACCCTCTTTTCACATCTGCCCCACCCCCTGCTTTTCTGGCTCCAACACTGAACCCCCCTGCTCATCTTGCCCAACACTGTACTCTCCTGCTCATCTATGATATGCATTATATGCAGAGTGATGAAAGGGAGCAGAGATGAGACATCTACCTGTCCTGGCACACTCACCCTGCTGATCCACCTCTGGCATTCAGCCCACGCCCTTGTATGTGAGGTCACATACAAGCATATGGAATGGACACGCAATGAGCTCAGGTCAGGGGCATTTTCTGAAAGCCGTGGGCCTGTGTGCAGGATCATAAGTTGGGCCCCCGCAGCTGAGAAAAAGTGGTTGGGTGTAATTTTCATTGCGCTGAATACTGGCTGTTGCTTAAAGGGACACAGAGTGTCGGGGTTCAGATAATAAGTGACACAAAGGTTCAGGAATAATTTCACAGAAGTTCAACAGTAATTCCACAAACTCCCACCTGATTGTGGTTTTCTCAATAACAGTGAAATCTCTTTCTGAGATTGGTAGTGGCAACCAAATGAGTCATCTTCCTCCAGATGGTGGGCGGGGCTAGCAGGACCTGCGATTAGCTTTGGCAGTGGCCAAGACAGTCCTCCTCCTGAAAACGGGGACCGCGCCCCCCCCCCCCCCCCCCCGGAGAACTGCACCCAATCTCTTCCCCATCACAAAAGCTGATGATAGCAGCTACAGCAATTAGAGAACCAAACAATGTTTCTCATCTTTTACAATGTGTGGGGGCACAGTACCTCCCCCTCAGTGCAGGTGCGGCGTGGAGAATTCTGAAAATGGAATACATTTGTGTCTCACTGACACTTCCCTGCACTGCTCTGCTGATGGGGAGGGAGTCGAGTGCCGGCAAAAGAGGCTTTGTGTGCCGCTTGCAGCACCAGTGCCGGGGGTTGCCTACCCCGGATATAAGCATTTGACTGTAGCACAAATATAAGACAAGGGGTGCTTTTACTTTCCCAAACTCATATTAACCACTTCAGCCCCGGAAGGATTTACCCTCTTCCTGACCAGAGCACTTTTTGCGATTCGCAACTGTGTCACTTTATCGTGACTGACATTATGGCGGACACATCGGACACTTTTTACACTATTTTGGGACCATTGTTATTTATACAGCGATCAGTGCTATAAAAATGCACCGATTACTGTGCAAATGACACGGCAGGGAAGGGGTTAAACACTAGGGGGTGATCAAGGCATTAAGTGTGTCCTAGGAAGTGATTCTAACTGTGGGGGGGGGGGGCGGGCTACTACTCACATGACAGCAATCACTGCTCCAACAGGGAGCAGTGGTCTGAGCGGGCACCCGGCGGACAAAGAGTAAGCGGGACCTGTGGTCACGAAGCACGCACGCCCACAATGCCACATCTTAAAGGGGACGTACCTGTACGCCCTTTTGCCCACCTGTGCCATTCTGCCGACGTATATCGGCGTGCGGGGGTCGGGAAGGGGTTAAGAGCATAAAATAAAGTGCTAACATTGCTCATAACAATCAGATTTGTAAAAATAACATAAGTGACATAATATGAGCAGTGGGCATCTGATCGTTAAAGTATCTATGGTCAAAATGTAAACTCCTAAATTCATTTCCACATTGTATTTCAATGACCTTGAAGTTTTTTAAACTTAGTGTGTTTGTGACCCTAAAAAAATAAAAAAATATAAGTATAAAGTATAAGATCCTGCTGTAAAGCACAGTACTCGTGCTCTCATTTTCCCCTTCCTACCTTTCAAAATACCTGGTTGATCCTGCCAGTTCTTGTGTCCCTGTCTTTGGTGACCACAGTAATCAGTTAGCCAGGTTGAAAAAAAAACAAAAAACAAAAGACAAGTTCATCCAATAAAAAAATTAATGGAAAAAAAAAAAACCACACACAATCCTTCACCCACAGTTGATCCAGAGGAAGGCGAAAAAGCCCAGCAAAGCATGCTCCAATTTGCTACAGCAGGGGAAAAAATTCCTTCCCGATCCCCTGAGAGGCAATCAGATTTTCCCTGGATCAACTTTACCTATAAAAAAAGGTCAGTGCCCAGTTATATATTTTGTACATTTAGGAAAGAATCCAGCCCTTTATTAAAGCAATCTAAAAGTACTAGAGGTAGTACTGAGCTTGCCAGAACCACCTCTGGAGGGAGTCTACACCACATTTTCACAGTTCTTACTGTGAAGAAACCTTTCCGTATTTGGAGATGAAATCTGTTTTCCTCTAGACGTAGAGTGCCCCCTTGGCCTCTGATGACCTTAAAGTAAATAACACCAAATTCACTATATGGACCACTTATGTATTTGTACATGTTGATCATATCCCCCCCCCCCCCCTTAATTTCCTCTTCTCAAGAGGGAATACATTCAGTTCCTCTAATCTTTCCTCTATACCTCTTATCAGTTTGGTTGCCCTTCTCTGCACTTTCTCCAGTTCCCCGATATTCTTTTTGAGAATTGGTGCCCAAAACTGAACTGCATATTCCAGCTGAGGTCTTACTAATGATTTGTACAGGGGCAAAATTATATCTCTCTGGAGTCGATTCCTCTCTTAACCACTTGCCACCCAGGCCAATTCTAACATTTCTCTCCATGTAAAAATCTTTTTTTTTGCTAGAAAATTACCGTACATAGAAACCCCAAACATTATATATGTTTTTTTAGCAAAGACCCTAGAGAATACAATGGCGGTTGTTACAACTTTTTATCTCGCACAGTATTTGCGAAGCAATTTTTCTAACGCGTTTTTTGGAAAAAAAAAATGTAAAGTTAGCCCAATTTTTTTGCATAATGTGAAAGATGAAGTTACGCTGAGTAAATAGATACCCAACATGTCACGCTTAAACATTGGACACGGTCTTGGAATGGCACCAAACTTCGGTACTTAAAAAATCCCCATAGGCGACGCTTCAAAAATTCTTACTGGTTACATGTTTTGAGTTACGGAAGAGGTCTAGGGCTAGAATTATTGTAGTCGCTCGAACATTCGCGGCGATACCTCACGTGTGGTTTGAACACCGTTTTCATTTGTGGGCGGGACTTGCGTATGCATTCGCTTCTTTAAATGTCAAACTAAAAGTAAACTTAACAGAAAAAAAATTTTTTGATCACTTTTATTCCTATTACAAGGAATGTAAACATCCCTTGTAATAGGAATATGGCATGATCGTTCCTCTTTACTGTGAAATATGGGGTCAACAAGACCCCACTTCTCACCTCTAGGCTGGTAAGCCTGAAATAAGAAAAAAAAAAAAAAAAAAAAAAAAAAAACACCCACACACAATCTCGGCTTCCCAGCCGAGGCAGCGTCGTTTGTTTGAATGCAGAGGATGGGCGTGACGTCATAACATCGCGCCCGGCCTCCGAACGATCATAGAGACTCCAGCAACCATCTGGTCTGCGGGAAATCTCTATGGTAAACATCCGGGGCAAGCGGATTCTGTCTGACTCAAGCGGTGAGTCAGTAGAAGCACCGGAGGGCGGCAGGAGGGGGGATGTCCACTCTCGCCGTCCGTAAGAGTGATCAAGCGGTGAAATAGCCGCTATGATCATTCTTATGGTGTAGGGAATGGCCGGCTGAAAAAGCCGATATCTGAATGATGCCTGTAGCTGCAGGCATCGTTCAGATATACTCGCACAAAGTCAAGGACGTCATACAATGGCTGGCAAGTGATTAATACAAGAAAGTATTTTGCTGGTTTGGAAACCACAGCTTGGCATTGCATGCTATTATTGAGCTTATGATCTACCAAAATCCCCAGATCCTTCTCCATTGGATTCCCCCCAGTTGTACACCCCTAGTATGTATGATGCATGCATATTCTTAGCCCCCAAGTGCATAACGTTACATTTATCAACATTAAACTTCATTTGCCACTTAGTTGCCCAATTAGACAGTGCATTGAGGTTGGCTTGTAAATTGGAGACATCCTGTAAGGACGTTATTCCACTGCATAGCTTGGTGTCATCTGCAAGGACAGAAATGTTACTTTGAATCCCAGACTCTATATAATTTATAAAAAGGTATTAAAAAGTAAGGGTCCCAGCATTGAACCTTGGGGTACACCACTGATAACTTTAGACCATTCAGAGTATGAATCATTTACCACTTCTCTCTGAATTCTGTCTTTTAGCAAGTTTTCTATCCATTTACAAGTTGATCTTTCCAATCCTGTAGACTTTATCTTACACATTAGCCGTGTGTGGGGAACTGTGTCAAACGCTTTTGCAAAATGCAAGTATACCCACATCCACTCCTCTACCCAAGGTTTTACTTACCTCCTCATAAAAAGAAATCAGATTTGTTTGACAACTTCTTTCTTTCATGAATCCATGCTGCCTGTTGCTTAAAATATTTATTTCCAGAAAGAATTTGTCTATGTGGTCTTTTATTAAGCTCTTCAGTATCTTCCCGACTATTGAAGTTAAACTACCAGGTCAATAGTTACTTGGTAAATGCTTCGATCCCTTTTTAAATATGGGCACCACATTGGCTCTGCTCCAATCTAGTGGCACTATTCCAGTCATTAACGAATTCCTAAATATTAGAAACAATGGCTTTGAAATGACAGAGCTCAATTCTTTTAGGATCTGTTGGTGGATGTTATCTGGTTCAGGCACTTTATCCAGCTTTATTCCGTCTAAATATTAGACCATATCACTTTTGAGCCATTGTGGATAATTTGGGGCTCCAAGAAAGTATTTCATAAATTTGCCTTCTCTTTGTACTCAGTCACCCACTCCAGATTATTTTGTAAAGGGCCTACATGCTCAGATCAGACCTTTTTACTATTAATATATTTGAAGAGTTTTTTGGGGTTTGTCTTATCTTTTGCAATCTATTGTTGCCTTTTTGCTCCTTGATTTCCTTTTTACATATTGTTATATTCGTTGTAGCATTTAAACGATAAAAGTGTTCATTTTAAAAGCGCTTTTCTTATTAATTATAGCCATTTTAACTCTGGCTGTGAGCCACACAGGTTTTATTTTTAGCCTTTTAAAAAAGTATTGCCCATGGTAATATACTTCGTAGTGAGTTTGCAAACAAACTTTTTGAAGAATTCCCATTTCTGTTCTGTGTCCATTGATGCCAATATTCCCTCGCAGTCTAAGTCCTGGAGAGCAGCTCTCATCCTTGGAAAATTTGTTCTAAGGCCCCTTTCACACTGGGGCGGGGTCGGCGGTAAAGAGCCGCTTTGCTAGCGGCACTTTACCGTCAGTATTAGGCCGCTAGCAGGGCGGTTTTACCCCCGCTAGCGGCCGAGAAAGAGTTAAAAACCACCGCAAAGTGCCTCTGCAGAGGTGCTTTGCCGGCGGTATAGCCGCGCTGTCCCATTGATTTAAAATGTGAAGGAGCGGTGTATACACCGCTCCGAAGATGCTACTAGCAGGACTTTTTTTTCCCCGTCCTG